>LPNX011121981.1:63448-76973 GCA_001517045.1 Pseudotsuga menziesii
TTAGTTGGATTTTCTTGATCCTTCTCCTGACCCAACTAAAGACTAGGCCTTTCCTTTCTTGATTCTCGGTGTTTCTATAGACACTAACCCGCCACAGGTGAACTATGTGGCCTCTTGTCCTTTGCGTTCAATTGCTTCTGAGAAGCAACCTCTATTTTCATGGTTACCTTCTCAAGACTTGGTCCCAGTAGTTGACCAGGTGACTCATCCTATACAGACTATAGAGCCTTCTCTCCACTCTGTCAATCCATTTGAAAGTGTAGACAGGTGTCCTATCTTGGATGATCTCCTTCCTTCGGATGAAGTCTTCCTAGAGTCTTTGATACAGTCCGATCTTCTTTTGGATGTTGGTTCAGTTGTGACTAAGTCTAACCCTGATTTTCTTAGTAAGCATGACTTTTCTTCTTATGTTGGTCTTGTTGAGTCTTTTGACTCTTCCTTCGAACAGCAAGTCAGTGATCTTGATGAGTTTGATTTTTCTTATGAATTTTTCAACTCCCGTGATACTGAGTTTGTTCCTGCGAACTCTATCTCCCTTGTTGATTTTTGCTCTCCTTCTGAGGTTGATATTATTGATTATAAACCCTCGAGCCTTGGTTCTATAGAATTTTCTTCGGTTGATTCTGCCTTGACTTTACCTTTTATAGAAGATAGCAAAGTCACATGTGTTTCTGCCAAAGTGACCCGCATCAGATCTTTTCTTCTGAATATGATCCTGATGTTGTTGTTTCTTGGAGACAGGATTTGTAGTTGGATTCACAACTGTTTACTGGCCTCACCTCATTGTTTAAGTTGTAACTGCATTTGCATGTGCCCTGCTCATGCTTATGAGCCTGATGCCGGCTTCCACGCTTTTAGCTCATTGTACAAGCCCTCATCTTTGTTCTCATCGTCGCTAAGCCTTGTATCATTTTGCCTTTGAAACTTGACACCCTTTACCTTGAGGAGACGTTCCCCGAGTGTCCTTATCTTGCTCACTTTCCTTGCATTATGCATAGGTTTGTTCCTTGCACTTGGAACTAGTTTCTCCTGTCCATGACACTCGTCTCCTCGCCTTTAGAGCATTCTTTCTGCTCTCCTTCGAGCTCGTTAAAAACAGTAAGGAGACCTCGAGTTGACTTTTTCGGACTCGTTAAAATTTCACGGGGAAGATTTTTAGTTTCTTTACGCCCAGGTCTGACTCCTCAAAATAGACTTGACTTCCGAGTAAACTTGTCCGTTCAGGCTCGTTAAGAATATGTGAATGGGCATCCACATTGGTGGTAGGTTATCTCTTTCTTGGACCATGTGGAATAATACGAGAAAGTAACACTCTCTTTTCTTTTGAATTGAGAAGAGTATTCTCAGGAATAGGTTTATCTCTTTTCTGGACCTGAGGGACTAAACTTACGGAAAAGGAACTCCCGGTATGAGCTTAGTTTTCTCTTTTTCGTGCTCTGGACCAAAACATGAAAAAGATTTCGAGTGTACTTTATGTCTTTGTCATGCTCGTTAAACCATAAAGAACAAAGCATCGAGTTTATTATTGTAAGCCCCATTTATCGTAATCAAATGGATCTTTCCGAGTGATCTTGCCTTCCTTCACACTCGTAAAACTCAGGCTATATGCTGCTTTTGAAGGAGCGTTGGGTAGGTGGTAATTTAACCTTTTTTGGACCTTCCTGACTAAGTACGAAAAAGGTGCACCTTTTCTTCTTCGGAAGTTAAAAGAGTTCTTCTTTGGTATGTTTTATACTTTTTTGACCTCAGGAGACTAAATTGTATGAAAAAGGACCCCCCTGGAGTCTTCTTTGGAGTTTTCAGACTCTCTAAACTATCAAAACACTGTCGAGCATGTACTAGTTCGGGCTCGTAAAATCCACGAATCAGTGCTTCATCAAGCATTCTTCTTTCTTTTCTTTGAGCTTGGCAAAAATGAAGATGGTCTCGATTTTTCTTTCTTGGACTCGTTAAACCTTTACAAGAAAGAGGGGAAGGGAAGTTCATTCACATGTTTTTTACATCATGGCAGCAAGTCTTGTTTCCTTGAACAAAGCACCAGTTTTGAGTCTATCAACAGTTGGGTCCTAGTATTTTGACCTTATCCTAATTCAGAGTTTCTTACTCCTCTAGTTGGTCTCTTTTCCAACTATATGAGGAATCTATCAATGTCTCCTACATTGTAGATTTGTTTCGTTGGTCCCATTTCGTGTAAAAAGCTGCCTAAGTCACTTTTGTGTCGTGCTCACTGTTCAAGGATTAAACCTTTGTCGGCCATTCTGCAGTTGCCTTGACCTTTTGTGTCGGCCATTCCCTGGTATCAGTTCATTACATCATGTCTTCGGCGTTCCTTTTCATGAAATTCAGTACCAATTCTAGATCCAATTAGTCTTTGACTTACCTCGTGTTGGATGATGAAGGATGCCTTCCTTCCAATGGATCTCTTCCTATCGACTACAACACATCTTACTTTGGGGATGAGATTTAGATTTTTATGACAGTACCTTGGGGATTGTTGTCATCAATGGCAATTTCCCTTGCTATTGGGTAGTGGGAATACCTTAATGTGTCCTACTCGATGGATTCTTCAAGTGTTCGACTTCAAGTCCTTGTAAGCACACTTGTTAGAATGTACTAGGTACCTCGGGGACCATTTTCATTAATGGTGGTTTCCCTCGTGTTTGTTAACGGTTTTCATTATTGACCGGTAATCAAACGGCTTCCTCCATGTTCAACTTCAGCTCTTTTATTCGCATGGTTATGATTCGTACCTTTTTTGGGCGGTTTGGATTGAAGACCTTGGGCCGACAGTAGCATTGTCATTTTGCTATTGCCCAAGTTGCGCAAGACCTTGTTATACTTTATATGACATTTTGCTGAGACATAGATCCACCTTGTATTTTTGTGGCTATGATCGATTGTCGAGTCTGGATCCACCTTGTTCATTTGTGGCCATGACTCCTTTAGATTTGATATGGCACCTTTCTGCATATTGAGCGACCATGATAGTTTCATCAGTTATACATATGTTGGATCCGCCTGTATCTTTATGGCGATGATTTGTATATGGACTTGTATGTCTCAGAGATCAGTTTTTTTGACATTTATCTCTCTTACAGGTACCTTCACTCGAGCCTTTTGATCTTGGATTCTCTGCTCTCTCCATACTCAACTGTTTCCTTTATAATGTATTTTGGATATCATCTTCCCCTCTAACCTTACACATTAGGGGGCATCTGTAATAGCTCAAAATGACACATCTCTGCCTGTGACCACTTTCCCATGATTCCGTCGCATGTCGAAATTTCCATGACGGCACTTCATGAAAGTCACTGAAAAAACACCTATCTTGGAGGACCCATATCTTGAGTTCTGTAACTCCATTTGACCTCATTTCTACACCGTTGGAAAGGTATTTCAATTAGATAAAACTTTCCAGAAGACACCAAAGTCTGAAAATTCCCAGAAATACCCTAAAAATGCGTTTTTGGTCCATTCGCAACTTTCCTTAAGGCAAACCCGCGAATGATACGCGAGTTGCTGTACTAGTAACCCGCGAATGTAAAAAGTTGCCCATATTCATGACTTTATGTATTGCAAACCCGCGTATACTTTTCGTATTCGCGACTGTCCAGTTGTGCAACCCGCGAATACCTTTTAAAAATATTAAAAAACTCATCGTTTAAATTTTGGTTAGTTTGGGTAGTTATGCAACTAATTCATTCAGTTGTAACCACTTTGTGTTCACCCCTAACTCTTCCTTAACTGTATAAATAGAGGTAGGGAGGTCCATGAGAAGGGACTGGAATTTCTGCATTGTTATGCTGGAGGAATCGGGACTCTCTTTGCCTACACCTTTGCCCTAGAAGCATTCTCCTTGCATTGCAGAGCTTGGAGGCTGAGTTCCTTGGAGAAGAGAAGCAGTAGAACCAGATCAAGGTTTCGTGAGGTGATAAACTTGAAGGGAATGTATACTTGTACTTGTTTTCAAGATTAATAAAGATATGATGTCCTTCTTCTTCCCAAATCATTGTTCAATGTGTGATTGAATCTATGTTTATGATCATATGATGATGTTATTCAGATCATTATTTCAGATTTATTTGGTTATCATTTCTTTATATGTGGTCATAATGGTTTGAGGAAGGTATAATTCGTTTTGCAGGTCTCTTGGAGCAAGAGGAGCAAGAGGAGGATTGAAGAGAAAGCTTGGACCAACC
The DNA here is from genome assembly GCA_001517045.1 of Pseudotsuga menziesii. Lineage (NCBI taxonomy): Eukaryota > Viridiplantae > Streptophyta > Pinopsida > Pinales > Pinaceae > Pseudotsuga > Pseudotsuga menziesii. The sequence goes on from LPNX011121981.1 coordinate 67,648, forward strand.
TTCAATTAATCAGGTGTGGACCATTCTAATCTCTGAACTTGCTTATATATGCTTGCTGAACATTGTGCATCTCTCTTTCAACCCCAGTACATTGATGGCCTCTTAAACCTTAGCCATAGGATACTTTCCTTTACAACAGTTAAGCATTTAGAGTAGAAAAAAAATCATTAATAATATCAGTAGAATCCATTTGCAAGAACATGAGGAATTGAAAAAGTTGGCATAGGGAAAGTGAAATGCTAGACACGACCAAAACTGGGTTAAGAAATCATTCAAAGTGTTGGATAGAGTTTGGTTTAGATAAACAAAGAAAGACTACAACATCTTGGTGAAAAGACAAGGCTTTGTGGTATGGAACTTTTGAGGTATTGGATAAGGTGGGAGGTGATGCCTACATACTTATTCTACCTTCATACATGCATATTTACTCAGTAATGAATGTGGAAAATTTGAAAATCTATGATCCTTCCATGTTGGATTGGGAGGAGGAGTGGGGCCTACCTGCCATAGAGGACGTAGCACTTGATGCTCAAGTAGAGTTGAGTAAAGACACAATTTCCAGAAGATGTACAGAACTACCAAAAAAGGGAAACAAGTCCTTTCGTAGATTGGGTAGAAAGCACAACTTCCAGGAGATGTTAAATAATAATCTAGGGAGAAGGTAGAGGAAAAATTTATTCGCTTCATTTACTAAAATATTTTGGGGATCAAAATCCTCCCAAAATAGGGAGGTATGATCCAAATTGGATCAATATATAATTTTCCATCTATTTTGGTACTTTTGGGGTGGAATAAATGGATGATTTGGCTTGTAGGACCCATTTTAGGTCTTACTTTGAATATTTAGGGTCTAGAACCTGTTAAGGCCCATTTGAGGGCTTAAGCAATGTATTTTGTGGTTAAAAGTTTGCAAGCATAAATCACAGCCCCTTTATGTTATTCTAGTCTCTGAGACATTTTCCAAGTATGAAAGAATCACCTCAATAAGAGTTTGTATGAGGAACTTATGCCTCCTGCAATTTGACCTATCGAGTTGACCACCATGGTATCAAGTAGATTCCATGTCAACTCTCATTACCCATGCATGAAGCTAGTCACATGTGGACTTTCAAGAACATTCTAGAGGCCCCAAAACTTTAAACTTAATCAATAGTTGATGCATGTTCAAACCCTAGATTATTATCGAGCTATGTTAATTATTGGGTTGTCAATTGTAGAAGGTTTCCATTCTGATGATGTTATTTTATTTTTTCATAGCTAAGAAACAATAGGGGAGTGGATATTAAATAATAATAGAGGAAGTAGGATATCCTATAGTAGTTTTGTAGGCCATAGTGTTAGAGGTACTCCATAGTGAGTGCCACTTTCTTTGTATTTGCATTGTGTATTGAAGAAGAAAAGATAAAGGCATAGTCCTCACTTCTGGATGGGTTTTCCCCATGGCATATCTTGTGTTGTTTGTGTTATTTTTCTCTAGTTATTTTCCTTTCAGTTCCAGTTTATTTATCATTTTGTGGAATTAATCTAACACAAGGTGTGTGCAAGAAGTTGAGGGTCTCTTTTGGCGTGTTAGATGCAATACAAAAACAGAAAAAATAGACATCCATCAACTTGCAAGGATATTTTGAGACACTCACACAATGAATCTTGTGATCAATAAAAAACAAGAAATGTAGGAAATTGAATGACCTTTCCAAATATATAATTTTTTTCTATTGAAAATGTTGTTAACTATCTAAAGTTAGATATTTTTTAACGGAAACTTTTTATTTTTGGGACAAATTATAAGGTATATGTTTTGTGGGTGCAACATCTGAGTGTCTAAATGATGGAATAAACTTACGAAAACTGGTATACATATAGAGAACATATAGGACCAGTGCACAACTATTTTTCCAATAATAAAAAGTAAATTTTTTTAATTTTTTTGGTAATTATCTAAGAGATCAAACCTCAAAAATGGTATGTCAATTGTGGGTGCAGCATTTGAATTTCTTAATGCAATTATTTGGAAATGGGTTTTTTATAGCATGTAGAGGTTGGTGTTCTTTAGTGCACCATACAATTTGTTTTTTAAATGGTTGAGAAACGAAAGAGATATGGACGAAACACTAACAGTGTGTTTTTTGAGTTGAGGAGTGATGACAGAAGATAAATAAGAAAAAAATAGAAAAAATTATGTATTCTTGTTAAAATTTACATATTTAGAATCTGAAGAAAAAAAACATATCTATTTCTAAAATCTCATAAAAAATGGAGGTGTGCAGCATAATTAGATGAACCGCTAAACACGAGCATATTGAAAATTTGGATATAATGTTGAATTAGCCATGGTTTATCATACTCCAAGGCATAGGCTTGTTGAATTTGAAGCAAAGTATGAAGCAAACACATAGGCATAAGAATTCCATGAAAGCTTGGGTGGAGGCTCGGCCTTATCATTTGGAGGGAATAGATTTTTGAATTTAAACACAGTGCGAGCACGATTTAGTAAAGCAAAACATGAGCGTGTTTTATAGAAGCAAAATGCGAGCACATTTTATCTAGTGAAAACGGGGGCACATTTTAGTTAACATCATCTTCATCGTCGTCGTCATCATCATCATCATCATCAACATCATCATCACCATCGTCATCATCATCATCATCATCACCTTCATCATCATCATCATCATCATCATCATCACCTTCATCATCATCATCATCACCATCAACATCATGAACATCATCATCACCATCGTCGTCATCATCAACATCATCATCATCAACATCATCGTCATCATCCTCATCATCCTCATCATCATCATCATCATCATCATCATCATCATCCTCATCATCATCATCACCTTCATCATCATCATCATCATCATCATCATCATCAACATGATGATCATCATCACCATCAACATCATGAACATCATCACCACCATCGTCGTCGTCGTCATCATCATCGTTGTCGTCATCATCCTCATCCTCCTCCTCATCATCATCATAAACATCTTCATCTTAATCATCATCATCATCATCATCACCATCATCACCATCATCACCATCCTCATCCTCATCATCACCATGATCATTGATCATCGATCATCATCATCAACATCGCCATGATCATCATCACCGTCATCATCATCATCATCTTCGTCATCATCATCATCATCATCATCTTCATCATCATCATCACCATCACCATCGTCGTCGTCATCACCATCATCATCATCGTCATCATCATCAACATCATCATCATCATCACCATCAACATCATGAACATCATCATCACCAGCGTCGTCATCATCCTCATCATCATCAACATCATCATCATCATCCTCATCCTCATCATCATCATCATCATCATCCTCATCATCGTCATCACCTTCATCATCATCATCAACATGATCATGATCATCACCATCAACATCATGAACATCATCATCACCATCCTCGTCATCATCATCATCATCATCATCATTACTGTCGTCGTCGTCATCGTCAACATCATCGTCGTCGTCATCATCATCATCATCATCATCGCCATCATCATCAGCATCATCACCATCCTCATCATCATCATCATAATAAAAATCTTCATCATCATCATCATCACCATCATCACCATCCTCATCCTCATCATAACCATCATCATCACCATGATCATTGATCATTGATCATCATCATCAACATTGCTATGATCATCATCACCATCGTTGTCATCATCATCATCATCATCAACAACAACAACAACAACAACATCATCGTCACCATCCTCATTCTCATCATCATCATCATCATAAACATCTTCATCATCATCTTAAACATCTTCATCATCATCATCAACATCATCATCACTATCATCATCATCATTGTCATCTTCATCATCATCATCATCATCAACATTAGCATCATCAACATCATCATCACCATCGTCGTCGTCGTCGTCGTCATCATCATCATCATCATCATCATCATCACCTTCATCATCATCATCAACATGATCATCATCATCACCATCAACATCATGATCATCATCCCCAGCATCGTCATCATCATCAACATCATTGTCATCATCCTCATCATCGTCGTCATCATCATCATCGTCGTCATCATCATCATCACCATCATCCTCATCATCATCATCATCACCTTCATCATCATCATCATCATCATCACCTTCATCATCATCATCATCATCATCATCATCATCATCATCATCATCAACATGATCATCATCATCACCATCAACATCATGAACATCATCATCACCATCGTCGTCGTCATCATCATCATCATCATCATCGTCGTCATCGTCGTCGTCGTCGTCGTCATCAACATCATCCTCATCATCATCATCATCATCATCATCATCATCATCGCCATCATCATCACCATCGTCACCATCCTCATCTTCATCATCATCATCATCATGAACATCTTCATCATTATCATCATCATCATCACCATCATCACCATCATCTTCATCTTCATCATCATCATCATCTTCATCATCATCATCAACATCAACATCATCAACATCATCATCACCATTGTCGTCTTCATCATCATCATCTTCATCATCATCATCATCATCATCATCATCATCATCATCTTCATCATCGTCGTCATCATCATCATCATTCTATTAGAGTAAAATGCGCACGCATTTTATGTATCCAAAATGCGCCCCCATTTTGGTTAACAATAACGCATGCGCATTTCTTCTTAGTATAAACAATAGCAGTCCCTGTCCGACAAACATTCTAACACGTTTCACACAGGTTTGACAGTCTACGCGCAATTTCAAGTTACAGAATAGTATTTGAACATTCTCTTCTTCACAATATTATCACACAAAATTGTTTTGTGAATCAAGCATCTCCACCACAAGTTTCTAAGTTTTGCTTGGAGCATGATATACATTGAGGAGCAAGAAATAAAGAATGAATTGAGCAAGAAATAAAGAATGAATTGAGCAAGAAAGAATCCATTAATTGAGCAAGGAGCCACATAGAGCATCTCCACCATTGTTTTCTCTACAATTGAGGAGCTAGCAAAGGAAACATTAACTTGGTCATTGTGGTGGAGTATGTAGACACATTTGAGCAAGAAAGAAACCAAGTTTGAAGAATTTCCCATTGAGGAGCACCATACAACATTTCTACCATTGTTTTTCTTGCAATTGAGGAGCTAGCAAAGGCAATGTATTCTTCCCAATCTCCCCCCTAGCTCAAGAGTATGTAGACACAATTGGTCAAGATATTTACCAAGCTTGGGGAATTTCCCATTGAGGAGCACCATAGAGCATCTCTACCATTGTTTTTCTTGGAATTGTGGTCATGGGAAACTCACGCAATCGAGCAAGGAAGCAGATACCCAATGAAATCCTTGAAGAAATTAGAGAGAAGAAAAGAAATGACATGACCAATCGAAGACACTTTATGGACACTCAACCAATTCCAATTGTTGAGGATGCCACCATTCTTCCTACCAATCCACATCAAGAAAGACAAAAGAATTCGCTTGAGGGGTCTTCGATCACCATATCAGTAGAAGAACGAGCACTACATGGCACTGATCAAGAGTAAAATGTAGGTGCACATCAAGGCCACCTGAAACCTTTGGATATTTAATTGAATGTGGGTATACAAGTGACGAAGTTAGAGAGACATTAAATGCCAGAGGTATGCTAAAAGAAGACAATGTTGTTCAGACCACTCAAGAGGATTTACAATTGCCACCGTCTGACCGTCAGGAAGACACGGAAGGAAATGAAGCTCATGTTCAAACGGCAGACCGACCGGGTGATATGGTACAAGGTGCAATTCCAACCTCCCTACCTCCATTAGCAACTCCACGCTGAAGAACTCCAAAACGTATGCAAATCGATGAAAGTCTCATTGGTTCGCTTCAAGGTACGCTATCTAAACGCAGTATTGCATATAAAGTTCAACATATACTTGTCAACTATTTTGATTCTAAATGTGATGGAGATAAATGTAGATTATTTAGATCGTTGTTAAAATCTAGGTCTATGACTATTGTTAGGAAAAACTTAAGGATAAAGATGATAAATAGTTCTGAATCAAGTTCTTATGTTGTCAAAAGTTTGGTAGATGCATTTAGTAATATTGGAAAGAAATCTCGTTCAAAGGATCGCAATGCATCTCGCCATGTGTTGTCACAATCAATCGTGAACAAAAGCACCAGGGCCCTTTGCCTTCTTAAGCCTACATCCAAACTTGTAGGATTGGATATCAAAGCACTCTGTAGGTATTGTTCTAGAAGAGAACAACTTGACTTTGGTGAAATAGATGTTTGGTCCTTCGTTGGCAGGTTACCACGCTCCGATATGAAGCTCATTGATGCAGTAAAGGGATTGGTGCAAGAGTTTTGGCATGACAATAGTAGACCTTCACCCAACCAAAAATATGTACTAAAATTGAGAATGGGTTCAAGGGACCGTGAGCCCCACATTAAACATTTTCTTGACATGACACAAACAAAATTATATGAGAGGTTTAGGCATGAACATAATGAACATAACTTGGGCCAAAGATCCTTCGAGAAATGCAAACCATGGTATGTTAAAATAAACACAACTCGTAACACATGTTGTTGTCAATATCACATTGAGTACGCTTATTATTATGATACATATATACATATATTGTGTGTTTTGCATAACACTCTTGTGCAGGAATGCTCAACTACATTGCCACCGACATCATCTAGAGAGTTTATCCATAGCATCTTATGTAGAAGGACAGAAGGTTGCACATTTTATCAAAGGCCTTGCATAGATGGGACATGCCCAAGGTGTGGTGGAATGGCATTTTTGGACAAATGCATACATGTCACCGATAAGAATGAACTTGGGAGACATGAAGTGAGCTTGCAGTCATTCAAATATGTCACGTATGATATCGGTGGAGGGAATGAAAGGAAAAAAATGCAATTGGTCACCTCTCAGGTTAGCAACGAGTTCATGAATAGTATTTTTTCCTATTGATATCTATTGCTACTTCATATATGTAACAACCTATTGATCTGTACATCTTTATTGTTGATCTACCAGGTACTGGTATGCAACTTCATGGAGGTTCTTTGAAAAGACACAACAATATGTAAAGCATGTACATGTGGCTCGTTGGCAAGATGAGCAGTTTAGAGCGTGCAGGGATACATTTCCTATTGGAACTATATTATCAGTGGTCGATTTTGCGGAAAATTACACTCTTCAACCACAAAATGAGATTCAAAGTCAATATTATCACTCAGATCAGGTCAGCATAATGGTCCATATCACCTATAGACATGGGACAAATAGTACTGAAGAGAACAAGGTTATATTGAAGGAGTATCACTTTTACATAAGTGATGACAGGTGTCATGACTTGGATTTTGTACAACATAGCTTTCAATTGTTCTACAAACACTTAGAGGATAACAATATACAAATGGAACAACATTGGATTTGGTCTGATGGTTGTGCGGGGCAATTCAAAAATTCTTGTGTCTTCCAATGGCTGTGTATTCTCCACAAGAGGCACAAGGTGCCACATATTTGGAACTATTTTGAGACCGGACATGGAAAAGGGGAACATGATGGAGCAGGTGCATGCATCAAGACTGCATTACATAGGCAAGAGATGAAATTCACAACTATTTCGCTCATCTGAGATGCAAAGACCATTGTTGCATGGTGTTCTTCAGTGATGGGGCAGGGAGCTAGAAGGCAAGAAGACCAATCATCTCAAAAAGCACACGTACATAGATATTTTTGGGAGGTGGTCGATGTAGATTGATCACACCTATATGAGTGCAATACCGTCCAAGGAACTCATGCAATCCATTCAGTAAGGACGTCAGACAATCCTATAGTTGAAATGGGGACAAGAAAACTCTCTTGTTTTTGTTATCCATGTAGCAGTGGTGAATGGGACAACTATGAATCCACAGATTAGGTTGACAGCTGGGATTGTGTATCACTCCCCATTGGCCAACAAATAACTTCAAAATTATCCCAGTTGGAAGAAGGCCAGTAGAGTATTTCACGTGACTATGACCACATTTCAGATCTCATACAACCAGGTTCGACTATTATGTTGATCACTTTGAAATGTTTGATGACTAGTTGTGTTTAGTTAGCCGAATCCTAGGTCTGCACTTTATTTTATGCTGGGCACATATACGCAGTGGTTGCCTCGAGAGATGATGAATGGCACACTGACTACTGCCTGGCACATTGCTTGGATGGGAAGCAAACCCTCATTGTATCATTAAGCGACTCCAAGGGCAATGATTTTCCAATTGGGTCAATGGTTATCAAAGAAGAATATTTGACACAGTTTTCCCATGCACGAAAGAAAAAAGGTTATGTATTTGAAGATTATAGACCAGGTCAAATTATATACCGTTATACAAACTTAGTTATTGGCACAAACCTCCAACTGCAAACAATTCCAAACAAGAACTCATCAAAGTCACGATACTTGTTGCCTTACTCCGAGCACGAGAGGCTAAAGGATATCGTTACTATTAGAGGTGATCCCGATGGTCTAATCGAATGACCACAGGTAGGTAGTCAGGTATGTGGTAGTCAGATATTTTGGTTTCATGGTCTCATTTATTATTTGTAGTTTGATACATTGGCCACTTGATATATTGATAAATTCAATAGACTTCTACAATGGATTTGTTGTATTATATTGATACTTACATGACTCATGCCTTATAGCCCAAGACCTTTATCTACCACTCTATCTGTGATATGTCTATTGCATTTTCCTTAAATCTTGAATTTGATCCTATAAGGACATCTCCTTGAATCTGATAATTATCTCCTTCACTCCGATAATTTGTTTCTCCCGGGTAGGGATTCAATAGTTGTCCCTGAAAGCCTATAGGAGGTGGGATTCAACATGCCATAAAATCATGACCATTGCTTGGAACGACGAACCATTGGCTCCGTTGGATTTAGGAAATCGGGATAGTGCTAGGGTGGCCCTCTAATCTGGTTCCATGGACAAGAGACCATTTTTTTGGTCAATTTTGGAAACTAGGGTTTTGCTCAGTAAGTGAATGTGAAATATTTGCACATGGGGGTCAAATTCGCATATTGCTTGACCGTGAAGGTGTGACTAGCGTTCCCACGTAACACATGCCTAAACATGCTTGCACGACCCACCAGAAACCCTTTTTATGCACGATTTCCATTCTATGGCCCGGGTAGGGATTCAACAGGTGTCCTTGAAAGCTTGTAGGAGGTGGGATTCAACGTGCCATAGAATCATGACCGTTGCTCAGATCGATGAACCGTCAGCTCTGTT
>LPNX011121981.1:77190-87190 GCA_001517045.1 Pseudotsuga menziesii
TTTATTGACCGTGAAGGTGTGTCTAGCGTTCCCACATAACACATGCCTAAACACACTTGCATGACCCACCAGAAGCCCTTTTTTATGCATGGTTTCCATTCTATCCCCTAGGTAGGGATTCAACAGGTGTCCTTGAAAGCCTATAGGAGGTGGGATTCAACGTGCCATAGAATCATGACCATTGCTCAGATCAATGAATCATTGGCTCCGTTGGATTTAGGACATGGGGATAGTACTAGGGTGGCCCTCTAATATGGTTCCATGGACAAGAGACCATTTTTTGGTCAATTTTGGAAACTAGGGTTTTGCTTAGTAAGTGAATGTGAAATATTTTCACATGGGAGTTAAATTCGCATATTGCTCGACCGTGAAGGTGTGGCTAGCGTTCACACATAACACATGCCTAAACACGCATGCACAAACCACTGGAAGCCCTTTTTGATGCATGGTTCCCATTCTATGCCCCAGGTAGGGATTCAACAGGTATCCTTGAAAGCCTATAGGAGGTGGGATTCAACGTGCCATAGAATCATGAGCATTGCTCAGATCGACGAATCGTTGGCTTTGTTGGATTCAAGACATCGGGATAGTCCTAGGGTGGCCCTCTAATCTAGTTCCATGGACAAGAGACCATTTTTTTAGTCAATTTTGGAAACCAGGGTTTTGCTTAGTAAGTGAATGTGAAATATTTGCACATGGGGGTCAAATTCGCATATTGCTCAACTGTGAAGGTGTGGCTAGCGTTCCCACATAACACATTCCTAAACACGCTTGCACGAACCACCAGAAGCCTTTTTCTATGCATGGTTTCCATTCTATGCACTGGGTAGGGATTCAACAGGTGTCCTTGAAAGCCTATAGGAGGTGGGATTCAACGTGCCATAGAATCATGACCGTTTCTTGGATCGAAAAACCATCAGCTCTGTTGGATTTAGGACATCGAGATAGTACTAGGGTGGCCCTCTAATTTGGGTCCATGGACAAGGGATCATTTTTTTAGTCAATTTTGGAAACTAGGGTTTTGCTTAGTAAGTGAATGTCAAATATTTGCACATAGGGGCCGAATTTGCAAATTCCTTGACCGTGAATGTGTGGCTAGCATTCCCACATGGAACCTACCTAAATACATTTACATGACCCACCGAAATCCTTTTTTGATGCACAGTTTCCACTCTATACCCCGGTTAGGGATTCAACAAGTGTCCCAAAAAGCCTGTAGGAGGTGGGATTCAACGTTCCATAGATTGATGACCATTGCTCAGATCGATGAACCATCGGCTCCATTGGATTCAGTACATCATGATAGTGCTAGAGTGGCCCTCTACTCTGGGTCCATGGACAAGGGATCATTTGCTTTTGTCAATTTTGGAAACTAGGGTTTTGCTTAGTAAGTGAATGTGAAATTTTTGCACATAAAGGTCAGCTTGAAGGTGATTGTAGATCTTCCCCTCATCCAAGAGATGAGAGCATTTGTACGATGAAATGTAGGAGGAGACAATGCCAATACGTCAGTAACCACTCTATGAAACATGTTTATGTTTGGAAACAAGTGGCCAACCTATTACGCCATTATTACAAAATATATATATCTTCACACTACGAATGCTTCGAATAGTACTCCATAAACATGAATTTATAAAACAAGATTCAGAATAGTACTTCTCTAATCAATTTAAACTATAATAAAATCACACATAACTTTCATCTCTTTCAAAGTTTTTACTTGAGGCCATTCATCAAATTCCATGTACATTAACAAAATGATAAAATAATGTGCAGGACATACATATGTGCAGGATATAGTCATAGCCATTATTTTGAATCAACCTTATAATACTCAGATACTTTTAGGTTTGATGTGTATCCCGTGTATTCGTTGGATGAAATACGTCATGCCAAACACTAATTTTATTTATGTAGACCACACAGGTGCATCACTTAGGTGTGTCAACTTCGTGCATCCTTTAAAAGTTTGTTAGGTTGTTATGTGGGTAAGGTACTTTTGTATTCTAGCAAGTTGGATCAGTTTCTTAGCCATGTTGTGTCCTTATGTGTATTAGGTATGTTCCATCTTTGTGAATACAATTTGACATTGTTGATATAACATTGTATATGCAATTGGATCGTGGTAAAAAAACAATTAAAATGTACATTTTTTTCATTACATAATATTGTAATTGTGCATTGTTCTCAAATTTATAACTGATATCTCCATGCAATCATAAAATCATTAAAAAATTGGGAAGATTACACATAGAAACATTCTTGGAACATTACACATAAAAACTAACATGTTGTAATATACTTACCCCTTCCTGGGACATATCTCCCCCATGGGAGTGACTGCTTCCATCAATTTCTTGCCCCTCTTCAGATGCTAATAACATCCGCAAGTTTAAAAATTATAAATATTAGCGAACTATAAAGGAGTGTATAGTAAGAAATTTAAAAAAATTGAACAAGATTCAGTCATAGCCCATGTACTTACATTCTTCAAGTAATCGTAAAATCCACCTTGGAATATGTTGTTGATATCAACGTCTCCAGCATCACATTCTAAGTGGGGTTCCTGCAACTTCAAAAATTGTAAATATTAGACAATTTAATAAATTAATCAAGACTAACACATGCATTAACAAAATTATATGTAATAACAAAATGACAAGTGTTTAAATATTACCTCAATGGTGGTTGTTTGGGCCTCGGGTACAACCACATCGGGTGCAGTACCACCCCTGTGAAAGGCATCAATCTCCTGCAAGAGTAAATATTGCATATATTACGAATCTTTTAATATGTTACTTATAGTATGGAAAAATTAAAAATTGAACAATAACAGAGTTTTAAAACAATGTCCTTACCTAACCACCAGTGATCGTAGTGGTACCATGTCTTGGTCCAGGACCATAACAGGGTCCCCCACATGGTGTGCAGACAAGTGGCTCGCTTTGAGGCACATGGGATGTCGGTCTATCCCCACCAATAGATGTCCCTCCACCACCAGAAGTTGGTGGTTGTACACTAGCAGAGGAAGAGGGCGCTCTCCGGTCAATAGTGGTCGTGTGTCAAGAGACCATCTTAGCTAGAGTAAAATATGCTTCCTGTGTCTAGGAAACCATGTCATGTGCAGGAGGGATGTTTGCCCTCAGTAGCTGGGCATGGGGTGCAGGTATCTGTGGATTGGCATCTCTATGCCTATAATGGGGTTGGTGTTGGGGCATCCCCCTACCAACTCCCTGGAAGCCCAACATGTCAAAATAGTTGACATGTTTCCCCATCACAAACTCTGTATACAATTTTCGGAGGAAGTACATTTGTACTTCCCTATTGTTATGAGGGGGAATGTCAAAAACCATGTACCACCTATCCATCTAATTGTCTCTGATGGGTGGAAAGGTGCACCACTCAATAGAAATATGTGGCATGTTGATCTTCGGAATGTCATCCGTCCCAGGCAGTCTAAACAATAAATAGATGTGTTGTTTTGTTATTTTGAGCTTTTTTACCTCATTGTAACTTAACCCATTGGCATATTGTTGTCTTTTCCTCTCCCTGTAAGATGCGATGCTATACAAATCATCATTCAATCTTGTGATCGTATCAACAATAGACAACAAAGAATCTGACAAGGAGCGGCGGAGCTCATCTCCACCCCTCCAAGCAGAACCAATCTCTCTCAAATGGGCAATAAACCTCAGTATCTCCACATTGTTACCCATAGTAGCCATTGCAATCATAAATACAAATAAAATATCATTAGAAATATAAACACATGATATAATGACATATCTAAGCATTGAAAACTATATAACTAATGTACGATAAATAACAACATATAAACTAAATCTATCATGTAAATTTAAAAATTGATCTTGAATTTTACAGTAAAGAATAAACATCTAACATTTTTTCATTTCATATTTATGTCCTAAATTCAAGTATTAATTCCAATTTTTAAGTATGCATGTGTACATAAAGTGTCTTGAGTGCATATATTGATTGTGAAGCTCCTTTAGCTTATTTTAAGGCTTGGATTATGAAGTTTCGTCGAAATTGTGAGGTGCTGACTATTGCCTTTGCAGGAACACCTCCCAGATTGTGGGTAGAGGCAACAACTAGACCCTAGAATAGGCGGCATAATGTGTTGTTGATGAATAAAATCCCAGTATAGGCAACGATTTTGTTAGATATGTAATTATTTGTTGTAGTGTGATGTTTTTTGGACTCCAAAGTCTATTTAGCAGATCTTTATGGATTTTATGGTTGCAAGGGTTCCACTGGATTATATCATGTATGATAGTATGTGATTGGCATGTTTAATCAAATACATCAACCAACCTATGTATCTTCACGTTCATAGAGTCTATTGTTGAACTTTGTTGTCTTGACCTTAACCAAAAAGTACCCTTTGTTCAAGACAAAATATTTGTTAAAAGCATGGGAAGCTTCTATACCTTATTTTAACACTTGGATTGGGAATTTTAATCAAAACTATAAGGTGTTTTTTTATGTTCTTGGAAGAGCAACTTCGAGAAGTTTCATCAAAATTATAAGGTGTTTATTGATGTTCTTGGAAGAGCAACTTCGATATTTCAGATAGAGGCAAGGGATTTACCATGTTTGTTTATGTATTTTAGGGGAATATACGAATTCTACTTGATTTTTTTTAGTTGTATGCAAGCTTGCAACATAATTGACAAACTTTGCATATTTGTTAATTTTGGTTTGGATTCACAATAGTGAAGTTCGTTTGTTTTTTATGAGTTATTTGGGGTTTTGGTTTACATTGGGCATGTAAATTATTTATGCAAACTTGCAATGTGCTTGACAAACTTTACATATTTGTGGATTTTGGTATGGATTCACAAGGATCCTTGTGAATATGCACATGGAAATAGTGAAATTCATTTGTTTTTTGAGTTAAGTGGGGTTTTGGTTTCCAATGGGCATGGGAATTTTGGGTATGAATTTTGGTAAATAATCAAAATTATTTAATTTTTATGATTAAATTGGGGAATTGGTTTCAATTGGCCAATTACATTGGGGTTCTTGTTTCCATTGACCAATTACATTGGGGTTCTTGTTTCCATTGGGGTTTTTGTTTCCATTGGCCATAATTTAATTTATTTTGGTTTAATTTTTCAATTTAGGGCAAATAAATTGATGAACAAAGAGAAAAAAATGAAAAGAAATGAGGAAAATACCTAACAAATAGGAGGTTTATTTAAAGGTGGAGATGGATGGCTTTGGCACACCCAAAAACGCATTCTCCCAGTGGATATTTGCTCCAAAGTTGTCCAATAGCCGCATGATGAGGCGAAAAATATGCGCTTGACCTATTTAAAAAAAAAAATAGGCTTTCCAATCGTGCCTCCATTTAAGGGAACAAAATCGCGCGCGCGATTTTGTTCACTAAAACAGAGGCACGATTTGGATTCCTATCCTAATTGGCATGCCTGTTGGCAGCCTTGGGACTAGGCTTGGCAGGTTCAGGATTGCTTGGGATGATTTCTTTTTTTTGGATCAAGAGTGATTGACTTCACTCCACCATTGCATCTTAAAGGTCCCTCAACTTCTTGCACACACCCCACAATGAATTAAGTTGTATGATTCATTGTGACAGACTGTTCCAGTGGAATATCCATGATAGTTTATAGATCAATATGTCGCCAAAGCTATCAAGATAAGAGGTCCATACTTAAAATCAATTTTGTTGCATTCTTGCACATGATTTGGATGTGTATATAACCATATAGAATCATGTCAATCTCTTTCATCTGCAACAATACCAACTATCTCAAGGGCCTTCATCATAAGAGGTCTAGAGGAGCAACTACCGTTTGCAATTTTTTTGTTCTTAAACTTCCTCGGGGACTTTCTTTCAACATTTATTTAATGATTTTTTCATTTCAATAGCAATTTAGAACTTATTTTTTATCATTGTCATGTGCATCCTCAACTACATCATCAAAGTTGACCCCTTGTCTGGATGTCATCATATTCATTGTTAGGATGTTTATTGGACAACTTTATTTTGTCTTTTGGTTTCTCTTTATTTTGCTGGGTAAAATTCATTATTAATAAGCCTTTAGTTACCAGTTCATTCCATATTTCACCAATTTTACTCATGATAAAACCCATCTACTTTTATCTCTAGGATCCATTTGTCAATATATTTTTAACTTACGACCTTTTCCTTCTTTAGACAAATATTAAATGGGCATTTTGATCACTGCCACTTAAGTGAAAGTATTGTTGTCTTGTTCGATCTTGCTTATTTTTAGCATCTATACAATCGAATGACTTGGAAAATAAGAAAATATTTGTGTGACATTCCATTATCAGCACTTACACATGAGCAAAATCCAATATAGCTTTAGGAATCTCAAATGTAATTATTTGCAATTTGCAATAAGGTCCAGAAAGGGCTTCTGAAATGAATGGTCGTCTCTATAACACCTTTTCTTCCTTGTCTCAATAACAACTTATTAAATTCTTTCAAACTTTTTTTTATTATATATTTATTAAAAAGTCTTTTCTCAAAAAAAAAATAGTGATTCAATATAATCACTTTAAACAATAAGCATATATCCAAATACAATACTTTAATAATTACCAAACCATCTATAAACATTCTTACAAAACCTATTATATACATGGTCAAATAAAAGTTACCATTAAAAATATTGAATCACTTTGAATCATAAACATATATCCAAATAAAATACTTTAATATTTTTCCAAACATTCATAAATATTCTTATAAACATAAGATATATATAAGATATATATGATCAAATACAAATTACCATTCAACATAAAAACATGCATATTCAAACAAAAGCCACGTGGTGGTAATGTCCCCTACATTGCTACTAGCTTTGTGACTGCTATGAAGAAAAGTTTTTGCAATGAAAACACTTGTTAAAAGGGTTGTTTTCTTCCATTTGATATGAAGCTAAATAATAATAGTATAAAAGTTAAAATAGGAGCCAACCACATTATAAGCCTATGATAAATACTTATGTGAGAATACATGCATTCGTTTTGGGTTTCCAAAAAACCATTGTTTGTGATAGGGATAACATGTTCCTAAGTATTTTATGTTCTAGCTTTTGGCCCAAGAAGAACACCAAGCTTACCAAGTTGACTTAGTTCCTTCCCCATATTAATGGGATTACATCTATATTCAATACGACAATTGTACTTACCCTCACAATTTAAAAATCCAATAGTCCAGAAACATGTGATGAAAGTCTTTTGTTCAACACAACTACAATAGAACTCTTCATAGTTCTATAGACTGCAACACATTTTAGGTGTGCCTTAGGTTCCATCCATGGACCCTAGATGATGTAGCTTTTCCCATTACATCAACAGAAGAGGATTCTTCCCAAGATCGAATGAGGTAGATAAAGAAGCCATATTTGTTGAAAAGATCTAGCACATCTAACATTAAGTTCATGATATTTTGTAGAAAGTCAACACCAACAACATGAAAGGAAGCATAGGTACATAATACATTTCTTACTCTAATCAATTAAATAAGAAGGTACAAATATACAAGTGAAACAAGTTCTATAAATAGACAATTGAGAAACATATAACCATTAGACATTTATTAACCTTTCGAGAGAAGAAACCCACACTCCAAAGGACACTTAAATGTATTAATCAACAAGTAATAAATAGTTACAATACAATACAGAGTCTATTTTCTCTCAACATACAAATTATGGAGAAATTAATGAAACATAAATCCCTGTAAATCCATAGAAATAAGGAGATATAAAAGAATTTGTAAAGCTAACCAGCCATAATGGCAGGTGGACCTTGCCATTAAACCATGTATAAATAGTATACATAATACAAACACTTTCTCATTTATTCACTCATGGAGGTATAATAGGAGAGGTACACTCATTCTCTTAGATATATCACCCATTAATCAAAGGACTCCTATTTTAAATAAAGTTCATCCCCAACAATGGTAAAAGAAATTCCCTTGGCACAGTTAAATTCGCTCAAGAGTGATAGAAAACGCCCCCAAAGGCATTTAAATTCGCCCAAAAGTTAGTTAATGGAAATATCAGATGCTAGTTGATCGCACTTAGATTCAAAACTACCCAAGAGGATCATCAATGATTGACGTACTCAATTACTCAACGCAACGTCTATTTGGCATTAATTGAACTCTGCTTATGGAGTTGGGCTACATCGCTTTTATTTTATAAATATCTGTTTAAAATTGTAAAACATTTTTAAAATTTTTAATATATGTGTTTATTTTTAGTATGATGTTCAAATGTTTAGTCTACCTATATGGTGAAAGATGTTCAGTATGTTTGCGGTTATTATATTCTTTT
Source organism: Pseudotsuga menziesii (assembly GCA_001517045.1). NCBI lineage: Eukaryota > Viridiplantae > Streptophyta > Pinopsida > Pinales > Pinaceae > Pseudotsuga > Pseudotsuga menziesii. The sequence goes on from LPNX011121981.1 coordinate 85,557, forward strand.
CATAATTTAAAGTGTAATGTGTACATTTTCAGGCAGCACATCTATTCAATCATACGTTTCATTTATTTTGATAAATTTCTATGAAGTATGGTTAATATGCGAGAAAATTGAAAAAAAACAAATAGATCTAGAGGCCATTCTTAACAAACATGTATGTTCGGTCCATCCAATAGACCAACAGCAAAGTCATTCATTGAACGTACATGTTTTTTAAGCTCAGGCGATCAATGGTAGTTTACACTTTAAAACCTGTCTTAACGTGTTGTATTGAAAATATCTCCATGTGTGTTAAGATGTGTATTAAGACGCCGCGGGTCCAGCCTGTCGTAGTCCATCCAGAGGGATATCAGTACTTGAATTAAGAATTAGTTAATTGGAATAGTCATGGCCTATGCTTACAGATTAAGCAAAGCTTAGAAAATAATTCTTGCTAAATTTGGATGGAATCTGTTTTATGCAAACCTTATCTTTAAGCTTTTAGATATTTATATTGATTTTTTTTACTGAAAATTGAAAGCTATTTTGCTAATTCCAACAAAATTCACTTTCTATGACACTATTGACCAGGCACCGCTGATTTCAGAAACTTCAGTTGGCGAGATCAACCGCTCTTGAACTTTAAACTACATGAAAAGAACTGAACTTAAGCCTCCAACTGAAGTACTAGCATACCTTATTATTATCAACTTATTCTTTATTTTGTTAATTGATTCTTTATCTTGTTAATTGATGTACGACGTGACCCAGCTAAAAACTACTATCAATAAATAGTTTCTATAATAATTTTAGCGATTTCATTGTGATGTTATAATTGAACAACGAACACTCCTCTTGGCTCAGCTTTGGCTTTAGAACAATCTCATAGAAAGATTTTGTGTACAATTGATAACAAAGACCCCCCTTCCATAGGATTTGCTAGGTTTCCTATTATGATGTCGAATCGTTCATCTATGTTCTCTAGTTTTGCCTTGAGTGGAAGAATTTCGAGTAAAGCTTTAAACTTTAGCAAGATATAGTTTGAGAAAATGAAGTATTAAAAATTTGTTTAAAGACCCCCTTTTATAGGATATGTCAGGTTTCCTATTATGACCTCAAATCGTTCATCTCTGTTCTCTAGCTGCCTTGGGTGGAAGAATTTCGAGTAAAGCTTTAAACTTTAGCAAAAACTTGTTGAAATCAGCATCAGTAGGCATTCTCCAAGATCTGAGGTCATAAGTGACCACCCTGAAGCTAGCCAGGGAGACTTGGAGATTAACCAGTTCTGTGAGTCATGGCAAAAGTCAAGGTGAACATACAAGCCTTGTGAGCCAAGACAAAAGTCAGAACGAAAGTGATAACGCCTTCGTAAGTCTTGTGAGGTCATGGCAAAAGTCAAGGCGAATGAACAAGCCTTGTGAGCCATACCAAAAGTCAAGTCGGTAAGTCTTGTGAGGTCATGGCAAAAGTCAAGGCGAATGAACAAGCCTTGTGAGCCATACCAAAAGTCAAGTCGGTAAGTCTTGTGAGGTCATAGCAAAAGTCAAGGTGAAGCCTGAAAACTATGTCCCACACATCGTTCTTCATGATGGACTTGTATTCATCCAACATAGCATCTCTCCAAACCTGCAATTTGTTAGCTTCATCAAACAAAGAAG
>LPNX011121981.1:89435-127841 GCA_001517045.1 Pseudotsuga menziesii
ACTTAACAAGTATAAAGTATAGTTTGAGAAAATGGAGCATTAAAAATTTGTTTTTTCCTTTCATTGATAATGAACTTAAGGCGAGAACTGCCGAATACTTCTCTGTTCACAACAAGGTATTTGTGACAAAAATCAATATTTGTATATGACTTTTCATAAAAACATTCAAATAAAATTGTATTTATAATTTTAAATAAATTTAATTATGTAAAAATGTAAAATTGATTGAATTCAAATTTATAACTTTAAAGTTGAGATTGTAAATTGTTTAAAACTGTAATTTTGCAACCAAAATTAAATGATATTAATGTCAAAATTATCATCTGGATATGAAGCAATATAGTAATATTAAATAACATTAATATGAAAATTATCACATGAATATAAAGTAATATGGTGAATATTTATGCTACCGTGTTGTGTGAACATTAATGTGAAAGTTATCATCTGGTGATTAGATGACATTAATGTGAAAATTATCACCACAGTTGCAATAATACGCCAAATTTATAGTACGACACAGTTGTGGGTGTTTAACCTGTCATCATTCCGAGCATGCATGTATGTTTTATGCCCATGCTCGTTAATGACCTTTCGTTTATAAGTAGGGTCCCAATATTTTATTTTGTGAGCCTTAGTCTAGTCTTTCCCTTCTCCTTATACCAATGCTTCTCCCACCGCTAGCCGCCTTTTTGTTCTTACTCCAGATGGGAAGCTTCAGCGTTTGAATCAGGACAAGAGTTATCCATTGAGCTGCAGAGCATTTAATGCAGTTACAGCAAGCTTGATGATCGTTGCTCGAGATCCAACGATCAACAAACCTACTGCAGCCGCATTAAATGCTTTGCAGCTCAATGGATAGCTATTGCCCTGAATCAGCTCTATTAACAACTTCATAATAAAAAAGGGCAGGTGATCTCAACCCAGATATGACGGGCACTTAGCAGTACGAAAAATATTGTACAGACACGAGGGATGCATAATCTGACCGGCTGATGAGCAGCTCTCATTATTTGAAAGAGGATAAAACTACGGGTACGGTAGAATTAGAAGACGAAGACGAAGATGAAGCAATATGGTAGATTATTTATGCTACCGTGCAGTGTTGTGTATGTTTCATCAAATAGGTTGAGGTTATAATTGTAAAATGATAAAAGAGTAATTTTACAAAATATGTTGTACTAATTTTTTGTTTTTTAGATCTTTTATAAAAAGAATAAAAACTTTTGACAAAAAGTTGGGCAATGTATATCAATGCTTATGATCATGATTATCGTTCACACTGGATTTTTATTTACCATTTTAATTCCAAAAATTTTAAGTCTCGAACTCACTTCCTTTTTTATTTGTTGTAATAAAAAATATCGAATGAATAAGATGAATGTCTCTTTCATTAATCATATTTGCTGAAAAAAATGTATACCTTGAATCAATTAAGATTGAAATTCCACCATCTTAATTTTTTAATGATATTTTTATGAAATTCCATCTTTAAACATTAATTTATAGTAAAAAAAATATAATATTTTTATGAAATTCCATCTTTAAACATTAATTTATAGTGAAAAAAATAAAACATTGTTGAAACTATATTTGACAAAAAATATTTTTATTTACTTGCGTCTTACACTTCCATAAAGAGCATTCTCCTGAATAAAGGTGCCTTTAGCTCTAGTGGATACTTAATATCTAATGAGAAGCACAAAGAAGACAATTTCCAAGCCTTATCAATCAACTCATTTTCCTTTGAACCATCAGATATAGGAGATCATAAATATATCTTGCATAACTAAGTTTGTATGTTACACCTTAGAACATAATTGATAAATATTCTAATTACAGAGTTAATTCTATTTTTTTGAAATATTATCTTGGCTTACCAAGCAGCTTTTCCATGAATATTTGAAATCATCTAGGTACACTTTTAAAGTAAAGGGGACAGCGGACTTCCCTGCGGTAAACGGATTGACACATTAAACACGTTATCACCAAGAACATCACTAGCCAAGAGAATAAGTGTCTCCTTTGACAACAACAAATTACTTATTTACTTAGTGACTAATTAGTAATTTGTGAGAGATAAATTGAGCTTTGCAACTTTCAGTTAATAACAAGCATCTGCAAGAGCAAACAAGGTTTATTGACGTTTAAAGAAAAGATAATTCACAATATTTATTTTATAGTGTAGTGCCTATATTTACCTTACCGAATGGTTTTGTATCAAGCAACACGATATCCTAGTAATTGCTCACTTCTCTATGAAGAATGCTGCAAAGACAGTAATATTCTTATTTAATGAAAAAGTACTTGTTTCTATATATACCCACATTCAAGCTCGGAAATCTCTGCTATGCAAAAATAAATGGTAAGTTATTACAATTCAGTTGGGAGGATTACAAAATTTACCTATTTCAACTAAGATTGTATTCAATTTCTTCCTCATACCAAGAAACCAGCACCGTTTGGAATCCCCTTACTGCTTCCATTAACATATGCATCACTATAAGTGGCATTCTATATTGCATAGAAAGAAACAAAAATGAAGAAATTGAGTTGCCATTTCCTTGTCCAGTGGGCTGTTGCATGCACATCGATTACAAAATCCTTGTTAGAGCGTGAGAGTAATGGAGTAATGGATTGCATGCATCTAGACTACTTGTACCAAACAATTGGCATCCATGGTCAAAGTGAGCAGGCTATCTTTGTGTATTGTATTGTCAGAGGAAGGTAAATCCGATTAATTCCCATACATAATTCCCAGGGAATAATAATTATCATAATGCTTGCTTACATCAGCTTGTCCCTCTCGAGTTACCATTGAAAACTTATGGTCCCTCTAGATAGTACCTATGTTACCAAAAACATGATGGGACTGTATGTTTCTCTTAAAAAACGAAGTAAAAATGAAACAGAGATGAAAACCACGGTTTTTTCCGGCCGATCTCATCTCTGGAATGGAGAAACCATTTCTTACGAAACAATTCATTTCGGACAACGGTTTTAGCAGAAACCTTTTGCATTTTTCTTAAAATGTGGACCGTTGCTGACCGTTTCTTGTGCGAGCTGGTGACTTGGAAGTTGGTGGGTGGTAAGTTTGATGAATTAAATGCCAAATTAATTGACAGGATGGAAGCCAGCTCGATGGAGTATTATGGAAGGAAGCTTGCTCTCTGCCGCCCATCACCAGTCCCTACTCTCTGCTGCCCATCATCGGTCCTAAGTTTACCCAAACTTTTGTATCTCTACTGTGAGAATAGTAAGGCAAAGGAATTTTCAAACTTTAGTCTAGATTAAATTTTTCATGGGCTGGGGGAGAAATCATTGCTGTGAGAAGTTGAGAACAGTGAGGCAGAGGAAGTGGAGCCACTCATAAGAAGTGTTTGTTCATGTGGTGGGGGAGAAATCATTGCCGTGAGAAGTTGAGAACAGTGAGGCAAAGGAAGTGGAGCCACTGATAAAGAGTGCCTCACGCCATAGTTGGTTTCTCTGCATTGTCCTGCGATGGTCAGGTATTGTTAAAAGTCTCTCAAATTTTTTTGTTGCAGAGAACGGGTATGGAATTTTAATCATATAATGTTGAGATTTGGGTGAGTAATGTGCAGTCGTAATTTATTGCCTCCTAAGAAATATATTTTGCAGATGACATTATCAAATTCATTGGGCCATTTTTATTCACAAGTTTATTGCCAACAACGGAGTAATTATAAACATAGGGCTCTTTTTCCCTTTTGGGTTATTTTCTTGTTAACTTCTGCTTTTCAAAGTATGCAAGCCTTTGATATTTAGCCACTGTTTTACTCAAGGTGCCTGAAGGACTAAACTAGCATGTACAGTCATCAAAGAAAACACAGGCTAACTGGTATGTCTCCTCTCTTTTCTTGAATGACAGGTTATGTTTACAAAAAGAATTCTTGAAGTTTCCAGTTTTTATTGATTTTTGTTGAATCCCAAAATAATTTAAAATCTACTCTTATGTCATCATGAATGACAATTATGTCTAAAAAATCAAACTTGGTTTTGTTCTTCCATCCATTGAATCCCTTCCTAATTGTCGATTAGTATGACCAACAATAACCAAGGCCTGAATGTTCATGCTCCTAAAATATATGTTAACTACTAGTTTCTTCCGATTGCTACATCAGTTCTTTTTATCCATCAGTTCCTTTTATCCTTTATTTATCTCCAATTTGTAAGCTATGCCGCTTTATCATTTATGGTATGTAACCAAAGCTGAATAATAAGCATTAACATAATAATAATTAAAAATCTTTGTAAAGGAAAGATGTAATTTCAAATCAAGATATTACCCAATGACCAAAATTGGTAGTCTTTGCTCTTACATGGGAGAGGAAGGTTTAGATCTCTCTTCTCATTGTTAAAGTGGGTATTTATACTATAATAGTTTTTTTTTATTTTAAAGTGCACTTTCTAATCAAAAGAGATGTTCCAACTTCTGGATAAGATAGACCGGCCTTTGAGTATTCCCATTTATATTTTAGTTTATGATCAAAGGAACTGATCCAACTCTCAGATCAGACAGAATGCCCTTTAATTACTTCGAATTTTATCTTATAGACCAAGTGCAAGTTTTGTACATATGAGGAAATATGTTTCAAATTTGTTGTATACCAAATTAAAAGATGTGTAGTTGTGGTAAAAGAACTAATAGTTTGTTTTCTGCATTGAAGTGAGGATAACTTGGTGGAGCAGCAGTCTGAATCTCGAGTTTTCTTGCATTGAAGCTAAACTTAATTGGGTAAATGCTCAACTTAAGCTAAGTTTAGTCATTCCTAAAATTTGTAAAATCTATAGATTGTCACAACATTCAATTTATATATTTAATTAATTCATTTTTTTTTGTTTTTCTCTCTCCTCGTTTCTTATATGTGCGAAACCTGGAAACATCGTTTCTCGTACCGTTCTCGTTTCTTGTTTCATTTCCCATTTCCAGTTTCTGGTAACATAGGATAGTACCATTGAAAACTTATGTTTCATCCCTTCTTAAAATAGGAAAACCAAATGACATCATGGTAGGCCATCCGATCTTTTTCACACAAGAATTATTTGGAGTGTTTTTAAAGTTTGCACAATCGATCTCCATTACAACTATTCACCAAGATCATTTACTTTTAATTATAAGTGAGAATATAACTTCATAATTCTGTTTGTCTTTAAAGATTGCCAACCAACTTCCTCCATTACAACTAATAACCTGCACACTTATTGTTTATTCTAATTGTGAATTTTAAGTCATAAATTAAACAACTAATAACCTTGAGCACTTATTGTTTATTCTAATTATGAATATTAAGTCATAATTAATTTGTGTGACAAGAATATTTGATATGGCTACAAAATCCTAATTGTCAGCATTATGTATACAGTTAGGTTAAAGCTAGGTTTTGGTGTGCACATAAGTAAGAAAACATCACCTATTGAGGCTATGGAACTCAAGGAACTTATTAAGAAACATGAGACATAAAGATACGAAGGAAAAATAATTGATTAAAAAAACATTAAAAAAAGAAAAATAAACAATAAAATTTCTTTATAGTCAAATTTGAATAGTTTAGTTCTAACTTTATTATAACAATTTGTGAATTTATTAAGATAATTTGTTAATTGTTGAATCTAAGTAATACAAAGTTATGATTATTAAATTTGCTTTAAATTTGTTGAGAAATATGATGACTAGAAATATCATGTAGAAAAAAATGGTTGCATTGCACATTTAAAAAAATCACATAATATTAAAACAAAAAGAATTATGATTAATATTTGAAAGAATATAATAAAATTAGTGTGTGTTTCAAAAGAAGCAACATCAAGTGTTAATTCCAAACAACAACTTAAATGATAATAATTTTAATATTCTAATAATATTTTTTATATTTTAATTTGAATATAACTTCTCTACATCTACAATAAGAGAATAAGAGAATTACACATGGATGATAATTAATAAGAGTTGAGAAATAAAGAATATACACTGATAAAAATAAATACATTGTTGAAACACAAATTTTATATGAAAAATGATGATACCTTATAAGTGTTGTAAAACTTGGACATATAAAAAGGGCATTGATATTAAAGGCTTGACATACGAGAGAATGTCGCAAACAAAATATCAAAGTTAGGAAACTCTTTATTGAATTTGAATGTCATAACTTAGATATATTTGGAAAGTCCAATGTTGATTGTTTCCCAATGTGTTTACATTGATATGACAAAGAATGTTACATAGTCACACCTAAGTACAATGTAGAGGAAATAATGTAGAGGAAATGGGGCTCCATAGTTGTTGAAGGGAAGGGTTGTACATCTCTTTTTCTGACCTCCCACCTCCCATCTCCAAGAAAAAATAATCGATGGATCTCCTTAATGGTGAAAGTAGAAAGTATAATATGGTATCCTTGTATTTTTGGAGGAATTTCGACAGAGTGACAATGTGTTGATGATATGGAAATTGTGTGTATGGAATGGCGGCACCAAGGGATTTTTTATAAGCGAGTGGTCAAGAGAAATATCTAGATACAATGTGTATGCTCTCAATATCCTTGATTTATTAGTGGATAAATTAGGGCTTTAGAAGCTAGATTTGTTATTGGTTTTGGACCATGTCTAGCATTGCGTCCACTTTTGGTTTGTACTTTGTTAGGAAAGCAGGAAATGAAAAATTTTTGTTGGTTGTGCAGCCTAATCTTTCAAATTTAGAGATTTTATTGTTCATCCGTGTTTGTAACCCAGTTTTATTGTACACTCATCCCAATAGGGTTGTGCAAGGGCCAACGCCCTTGAGAAAGGGGGTTTGGGGGTGAAGTCCTTGAAAGAATTTTTTTGGGATGTTTATTGGCCAATAGTTTGCAAGCCCATGGTATTGGGTGACCCGTGGTATTTTGCCATGGTAATTCCCCTATAAAAAGAAATCATTGTAATGGGGCTATGTATTGTATTGCAACATTGTAAAAGTGATCTCTGTGATTATGTGAGAAAGGCTATGAGAGAGTGAGGAGGAAGTGAAATGGGTGTGTTGTAGGTTCTATCCCTTCATTTTTATTGGATGATATAATAATAAAGGATTGACAATTTCTGTGTGGATGTATACCATCTTGGGTGAACTACGTTATATTGGTATCTCTCTTGTAATGTGTTTATGTTTTAATATTTGCATCTTGTTTAATGTTATTTCTATGTGATCCCGTTTTTCTAACATTTTTTACTTGAAATTCACTTTTATTACTAGGTCACATATTTTGAGGAAACAATAGCGATTGGGTTTGTCTTTTTGAAAAAAAAGTAGTGAACTCAAATTTTATGGTCAACTTTAGGGTAGGACTTTTAATTTTTGGGGATTTTATCAATTCCTTGGGTCATATGGATGGAACGAGATGGGGAAATGGTGTTTATATTTCCAATGATGATGTATAATGATGATGAAATTGATGACAAGGTGGGTGAGAAAATTTTGGTTGTTAACATAATGGTTACCATAGGATGTCATTGATGTTTCTTTTGTTTAATCCAAAGGCACAGATGGAATTCCTTCATTGGTTATTAAGGGATGACATGGATGGACCCATCCTTCGATCTTATGCCATTGATGGTAAATTTTATCGTAATATTTTGCTTTAGGAGGTAGGACAACATAGAGGAATCTCCTTTTTCCAAGTGAATCTTAACAATACCCCTTAGTTGTTAATTTGGGGTGTAATTGAATCTACATAATTGGTGCATTTGGAGGTGGGAAATTTCCTCCAAAGCTTTTTCTTGAGGAGGGAGGACAACATAAAGGAATCTCCTTTTTCCAAGTGAATCTTAACAATACTTATAATTCGTTGATTTTGGGGTATAATTGAATATATGTAATTGGTACATATATATCACACATGAGCTTGCAGCTCCAATTTCACTATTTGAATGGACAATATATGTTGGCTTGATCTTCATGCTTTAATCATAATCATTGGTGGAAGACTCCCCTTGATTAAGTCTCGATCATGTTCTATTATGTGAATGGGTGTGATCGGTTGGTCCCATATGCTTGATAAAATATAATCCAATTGTAGGAGCACCCCCTCCATTACTGCCCAATAAAATATCATTGCATGAATGGTATGATTATTCGATTCCACATGCTCGATCAAATCTGAGCCATTCACAATAGCCCCTCTCCCCTCATTACCACCCAATCACCTCCCATTGCACGGATGGATGCAATAAAAAGATGAAAGTTATGTAGTCAACCTAGGACATTCATGGGAGCTCCCCCTTTGTTACTACCTGATCACCTCCCATTGTGTGAATGGTTTTGATTAAAAGTTGAAAGATGCATTTTTAATCTATGCCATTCGCAGGAGACCTTTCTTTATTACCGCTCGATCAACTCCCATTCCACCAATGTCTATGATCGAAAGTTGAAAGTTGCATGGTTAATCTGGGTCATTCATGGAAGACTTCCCTTTGTTACTGCTAGATAAACTATTGTTGCGTGAATGGATGTGGTAAAAAGATGAAATCTACGCAGTCAATCTTAACATTGTGTGTATTAGTAGCATACCTTTGCACCTTTAGGGGAAAATTCAAGTTACAATTGATGCAAAGAAAAGTAAGTTGGTTGAACTTACACATTCAAGAAATCACTCCAACAATATTTTCATATGTGGATAAAGGTACAATTCTCATTTTGTTTCGCACTTGGTCTCATTGGAAAATCTCATATACTTGAATAAACATGTTTTCTTTCTTCTTAGGGTAGGGAAATATGTATATAATAAAATGTTGCATTCTTAGTTTAGGGAATAATGCAACTTTGTTTTTTTACTTTCTTTTTCAAATAAAAGAACTAAGAAGAAGATAATCCCAAAGACTAAACCGAAACAATTTTTCATCATTATTTATTTTCATACATGCATATTTCTAAATGTAACCACTACTCAAGACCAATTTTGAATACCATGGGGATTTTTCATAAGTTCAAAAGTCTATCTAAAACCTAGAGGTCACGCATACATCCTAGCTTCATTATCAAAGTCTTTTATTTAAACATGTTTACTACAGGGTAGCATAAGGGTGAATGAAATTCCTAGTTTGTGAGGGAACTAGGGAACTCTATATGAAAAGATGAATTTTGGGACTAGAGACACCTTTCATTCATTATCTTATGGCTTCATCCACTTTACACTAAATCCATCAACTGTGTATATCCTTGATTCAGTAGATTCCTCTTGCAACCTTTATTTTGGTTCCATGATAAAAAAAGACTAGCTTTCCTCCAACCCATATACCATCTCACCTTGCAACATGGTTTTCAAAGCTGCTCACCCACCACTCCTTCATAGGAAAATTTATTTGTCGAATATCTATAGGGAGTGGATATTTGGGACACGAACCTCTGATGGAAAACAAGTTTAGGAGGTTGAACCATCGGGGTACTGAACAGGCTCGCTGGAAGCGGGTACCATCCTGTGGCATGACTAGGTAAACCCGACGGGGTACTAAACAAGCCCGACTGAAAGAGGGGAATCTGCCTTGGGAGGACAACTTGTTAAAAAAAAAGAGAGAGAAAACAATTCTATATATATATATATATGAAAATGACTTTGTGATAATAAAGGTTGTTGAGGGTCTACTAGAGGCATGAGGTATTCACTTAGTGAAACCATGCCATAGCACGTTCGTTCGTGGCATATGAAGCAATACCCCTATTTTCAAAAAATATTGGAAAATACCTCCCAAAATCGTTTTTTTTAACCCCCTCCCAATATGCCTTCCCAATTTAAAAGAACCCTATTTTCACTATATATTGCATGTATCCATTTTTTCATTTACATTTTTATACCCCTTTATATTTCTACCTAGTATATTGACATGATACCCCACATGCATTCTACAATGCATGTTGCTTCTTTCGATGTATATTGTGGATGCACATTACTTCACCCACAATGATCAACACCACATAGATCACATTCATTTCCTAAATTAACACTAGTTTGTCATTTTTTCCAGGTGCTTGCACAAGATCAAAGCTTAAGGCAAAAGCATACAATCGCAGAGCCTTCAAGGTAAGGTTAATTTCCTTTGTTGGTTTATTCCGGATTATGCAATGAAATTCCATGGATTCTTACACTTTCTTCGTATTATCATTCCTTTTGTATGGGACGAGTAAGCGCAAGCTGCTTACGACGCATTGAAACAAGCTATGACTTCCACTCCATTGTTGTCTCCTCCTGACTTCACCAAGGAGTTTATCCTCTATGTATCAACATCTGAAAATGCCATCAATGGAGTCTTAGTCCAAGAAGACGATGCTCGTCAAGAGCACATGATCTATTATCTAAGTCAAAAACTTTCTGGACCACCATTACGTTACTCCCATGAAGAGAAAATGGCCCTTATCGTTGTCTTTTTGGTGCAGAAGTTACATCATTAAATTCTCATGAGCCAAAATCAAGTTGTGGCTGATTCCAACCCTATGCATTATCTCCTGAGTCATCAACTTATCTAAGGTCATGCCACCAATTGGATTGTTGTTCTCCAAGAGTACGACTTGGAATTTGTCACACCCAAAAGCACCAAAGATTTGGCATTAGCTTTCTTGATGGCTTGCTTCCCATCATCATCTACCTCACCTCCTATCATAATCAATCTCCCAGATGAATTCTTATTCTTCATCTCTACGAAGGACCCGTGGTATGGGGGCATCCTCCTTTACTTGTGCTGACAGAAATTTGGGCCCCATTTAAGTTGTGAAGATCGTTGTCGCATCCAAAACCAAGCTACTCGATATCTCCTTATCGGTAATGTCTTGTATCGCCACGGTGTGGACACCATACCACGTTGTTGCCTCACCCATGATGAAGCTGAACAAGTCATGAATGAATGTCACAGTGGATTATGTGGTGGCCACCTCTCTGGTTTGGATACCACTCAAAAAATTTCTCTACATCGGTTATTTCTGGCCCACCATCTTTGTCGATTGCGTTCATGTAGTTAAACATTGCCGCAATTTCCAACTCTTTGCCCCAAAGGCGAGTACACCTCCTATGATGCTACATCTTGTCATCATAGTCGGTCCATTCTGTAAGTGGGAGATTGACTTCATGACCTATAACCCTCCTTCGGTCGGAGACCATAAATACATCATTATGGCTGTTGATTACTTCACCAAGTGGCCTGAAGCCATGTCAACCTTCAATTGTAAGGCTGAAACTACGACACTCTTCTTTTTTAAACATGTTATCACTCATTTCGGTGTCCCCCTCCAGCTAGTATAAGACCATGGTTCTCACTTTGAGGACGCTGCTTGGACAAAACTCTCTGTTATGTTGAAATTTGAACACCAGTATTCCTTTGCTTATTACCCTAAGGTTAATGGCCAAGTTGAGGCTATCAACACGATCCTCAAAACTTATGCTCCATCAAATGGTGGACAAACACAAGAACAACTGGAACTACTTACTATTTTCTATCATCTAGGCCTACCACACATCGACTAAAAATACCACCAGTTTTACCCCATATCATTTAGCCCATGCTATGGAGTCGGGTCTTCCCATTGATTGTCAGATTCCAACACTTCGCCTTTCCATCGAGATTCTACCTGATACTTTACCGTTGGAAAAATGCCTACTTATGCTTGAACAAACCGATTAGGACTGTCATGCTGCTCTTCAAATGATCGAAGCGGCTAAGACCCGATCGAAGTCCCATTATGACTCCCATGTCCACCCACACACCTTTAACGAGGAGGACCTCATCCTCGTATATGAAAAAGCCAATGATAAGACCAAAAAATGGAAGCTCAAATCCATGTGCTATGGCCCTTACGTCATCCATCATTTTCTCAAAAAGGGGGAATATATCCTCATTGACTCCAATGGTCGCCTCTTGAAGAATTCTCGCAATGGACTCTACCTCGAGAGATTTTATGCCTAATCTGACCAACCTGTACACCCTTGTATCATAGTTTTTCTTTCTTGTTTTGCATCGTTTTTACCATGAATCTCACAATTTGTTTCCTTGGTTGTTCTAGATGGATCCTAGCTTGCCCTCCTATGTTGGTTTCGCTAATGGTGCAAGTAGATGGTCTCTTAATCTCGCTTAGACTGCATGGGTAATTTATTCCCCATCACATGAGTTGATCCATATCGATAGAATGTGTGTTGGTGTTGCTACCAACAACCAAGTTGAGTACGATGGTGTCATTGGTCTCTTGATCACCGCCCTTCACTTGGGTATTTGTCGCCTTGATGTCTTCCTAGACTCCCAACTACTTGTCGACCAATTGAATAATTGTTACCGGGTACACGATCCCTGCCTCTTTAGAAAGTTCCTGCGCACTAGACACTTGGTTAGAAATTTCAAATCCATTTCATTCATGAATGTTCCCAGAAGTCTCAATAGCATAGTAGACCAAATGGCCAATGACGTTCTAGAGTGGCACATCAATCACCACATATAGGAAATAAATTGCATGATGCATCATCATATAGTCATGCATACATATGTCATATACATCATATATGCATCATCATCATCATAACAAGAGACTCATAAAAAGCATAAAAATACAAAAATATGCATCCATGTGCATCGATATCATAATATCATAATCAATACACAAAAGAGAAGCTCCACAGGATTTCTCATCCGATCATACCTATCATACAAAATTCCCTATGCTCAAATGCATTGGGGGCAACATCACCAGCTGTTAGTTCGAGTTATCCTCCTCTGACTCAGTGTCCTCCTCCTCAATCGCCACACCCCCTTGTGTCATCGCTCTGACATACTCAACAACAACCACAATCCTCCTTATCAGATCGTTGTCTAGGTAATTCCACCCATCATCAGTGACCCCTTCCAATAGCTGCTCCACGTCCAACTATAGTGAGTCTAACGTAGCACTCTGCCACCTCCTCTACCCATGAATGGGTGGATGTAACCCCTCCACCCTACTCCTATGTCACTGGTATCCTGTTGGAGGATGCGGTCCCATGTTTTCACATGCACATAGTATGTCATCAATGTTTATCACACGTATGATCTAGATACCACTATGCGAGTAAACTATATATGAATGAACCCACAAAGATTCATGTATACGTACCATTAGGTCCCCAGACCTGTCCTGGAGGTTGAGGCATCTCCAAATCTCCCCATAAGTCCATGCCCACGTATGGATAGTCCTATATAAGGATAGGAGCTACCACCACTGTTAAAAATATCTCGTGTGAAGAAATGACCTACCAAGCCGCCTCCCTCCCTGATGAACATCTCACACCACCGCCTCATCCGAGGATCGCGTGGTCCTCTGTCACGCACCGCTAGATGTAGTTGCAGTGTCGGTAACCGCTTAGAAAATAATTAACATAAAAAGGATGGGAAGTAGAAATACCCATCCTCCAAGCTAGCCTGGTTCAGCCCACGTCAAATCGATGTTTAGTACATCTGGGTCCACCCATAGAAGGTGCCCCTCAGCACACTCTCGACCATTAGTAACTGGCCGCCCGAGATCTTGTGTGAACCTTTCAACCCTAGTATACACAGTACCATCGATGCCACTACACGAGTCTCCATAATCTCGATGTCACACACCAATATGTATGACACATGCACATAAGTTGTGGCATAGCAATGTTGAGCACACAAGTCATCCATTAAGACACCCTCAAGAGATTTGGTGAGAAATCACCAATAACGCCTAACAGTGGGAGTCTAGTAAAAAATTACATGTCTTGGAGGGTGATCTTTAGCCGCTCACCTTGTATGATGAAGCACTTTGCATCTCTATCCCAAAATCTCACTAGCTTGTTCAACAGTAACTTTGTTGAACACATCAGAGGGATCTGGAAGAACTTCAGCAGCTCACACCGAGTGAGCGTATCATGTACTACACCATCCTCATCCACCTCATCTCTAAGTTCCCTGATGTCTCTGTCCTGCCATCCCACTCGAGGCATCTTGCACATCTAAAAAGTCCCAATCATTACCCAATTCAACAAAAAATTCCATTCCGGTCTAGGTCACTCTTGTCGCACCTGTCTCCCACATAGGTGCGATCTAGGTTGCGCATGTCTCCTTGAAAAATGTGATCGAGTCACGCCTGTTTGCTTGATAGGTGCGATCTGGGAGGTGCCTTTTCCCTCAAAAATTGCAACCCAACCTTGCAAACCCTTTGGGATTGGTTAAGGACCCCAGAATGAGAACAAGACAAAAATAAACCACTAAAAATGATGACATAGGTGAGAGCTCTTACCTGTAACTCATAGATTGTGAAACCGTCGATCCAATCAGAAGAAATCAACAGCTTTTCTCTGGGGACCTCCACTCTAACTCAACACAGAATAGTGAAAATGACATGTGTCATGTGGTCCCCCCTTGTTTATAGGACTCCATTTGGTTAACTCCTTCTTCCATGCACCATAGAGTCATCCAGAGTCTGTTTTCCATGTCGTTCACATTGTTGGATTCAGTTTACCGCCCTCTATCCACCTATGGGACTCACAACTCATGTTCTCCCTATCTTTTTTTCGACCCTTGCGGGGAGTTACCTCGATTTGCATGCCACTAGGAAAATTGCACCCCTTATGTATTGGCATGTTCACAATCCCTCCACTCCATCCATACTGCAAACTCTATGTTATTTTACCACCATTCACCTTCCCACAAGGAGGCCCCACCAGTGTTTTGTTGTTGGTTTTTATCCGTGTCAGCCATAATCCTAACATCACCTCTTTTAGTACATCGAACAATTGCTCCTTACTTGACTGACCATTACAGAGTTTCTGTTAAGCTCTTTTCTAACTTCTTACAGAACGAAAATATTGTTGAGCACACTTGCTTCCTTTCACACTCGTTAAAGTATTTGAAAGGGCATTTATGTGGCCTCGTTTATCCCTTTTTCAGACTATGTATACTAATTGAAGAAAAGGACCAGCTAGGAATGATTCATTTTGTATCCTTTTATGTGTTTTTGGACATTGGGGTCATAACTTACAAAAAAATCACTTATGGGTTGTATTTAAGCTCTTTTCCAGCCCTCTTATAAAGAAAAGATCATCGATCAAACTCGGTTTCGTTTATGCTCGTAAAAGTATGTGAATGACCGTCCAATTAGTATAGGTTTAACCTTTTTGTCTTGGTTGGACTACCTACGGAAATGAAGTCTCTCTTCCCATTTCGGCTGGGAGAGTTCTCCTTTGTACACTTTTATCCTTTGTTGGACTTAAGAGTCTACTGTAAGAAAAAGAGACCCATTGGAGTCTTCTTCATGTTTTCAGACTCTCTAAACATGAAAACACCATCAACATTTACCATCTCGATCTTGACAACAATCCACGAGATAGTATTATACCAAGGATACTTCTATCCTTTCTTCGATCTCCTTAAACTATGAAGAAGGCCCAAACAGTGCCTTTCGATACCTACATATGTTGCATAGTATCCCATTATGGCAGAATCCCCTCCATTGGGTCACCTTTGTTTAGAGTACTCTGCGATGAGTCTCCCTTGGATACCCTGGATATCACTTGTCTAGTTACTTCCCCAAGTATTTCCCATTACAGTCATCTCCCCGGTTCCATATCTATGGTTCTGTCCCCATAAGTCAATATCTTCTGCTGCTAGGTCATCCCTGTCATTATACTCTGAACAATGGAAGTTTGAGTCCCTTGTACCCCCCTGCATGTGTTCCCCATTCGGTTTCTCAATCCCATTATTGTTCCATATCTCTGGTTGCCCCCCTTGTGCTTCTATCAAGGAAACCTCATTGCCTTGGTAGTTGTAGGTCTCCCTTTGTTGATGTCAACACACATATTCTAGAGGATAGACCCAGAGGTCCCTGTATCTTGGTTTCATCCACCTTGTTGATGAGTTCCTTGGACCACTTGAAAGGAGTCCTTAGTGCCTTTTGGGTTGGTTGTGTCTCACGTGCTCGACTTCAACTACATTATCACACAGTTGAGATTCATACAGGGTATTGCTTCCTTCATTATTTGGTCAAAGACCCCGACTGTCACCCGACTCTAGCACATTAGTGATTCTATTCGGGACCCATACAATTTCATGTCCCTTGTGATCTCCAAGCTGCATTGGTGACGGTCTTTGGAAGCCCCTCAGTATCATGCTTCCGTATATCTCTAACATCGAATGTTGTTTATTGTACCTCAAAGATTCTGACTCTCAGTCATTGTGTCCATACAGTTGTGTACACCTTTAGATTCAACAGAGCGTCCTTTGTTGTGATATTGCATTCTAAGAGAATGCCATTGCTTCTATGTACCAGTTCTTCAGATCAATATTCGTATTCAACCTCCTATTGAGGCTATGTATTGATCAAATCCCATTATTTGAGCCTTGATGCCCATTTGTATATTGACACATTGATACGAGCATGGGTATGCCCGCCTCGTCCATATATATGTCTGAGATTATATGTACCTCATCCATTTTTGAGAAGTAATACAAATCGAAATCCGTAATTATACGTCATCGTCCCACCATTATTTCCTCTATTTTGACCTTCACAATCAAATTCCACCAAAATTGGTCCAAAACATCATTATTCCTCCCCCCCATAAATACAGGGAAGTTGAGCATTTATTGTAACATAACCCCCATTCTCCCAAAAAGGACAAAAACCCTAAAATGAGAATGGGTCCAAAACCATGGATAAATACCATGCACTATAAAAAACCATGGTTCAATGCCATGGGTAAGAAAATCCTGGATCATCCTATAAATACATTGTGAAGGTCTCCCCACAGACATTCCTTAATTCCTTAATTCTAGAAACTTTTTGTCACAAAACTTATGATTCCTAAACTTTCTCACTTCCCACACCCTTCACCACACCATTCCATGTTGCATGTCGAGATCACTCCATGTAACCCTTGATCCCTTTCCTGGTGACAACCCTTGTTGGAGATAAACAGATACTAGGATCGTGGGAGCCGTCGGATCACATCCTCCAACAATTGCAGTGGCCCATCATATTGAAAGGTATGTTGTATTTTTGTTTTACTAGTTACATCATAAAAAACATAAAAATAAAATAAAAAAATTGTTGCTTACTGTAATAGTCAAGGTTGAGCTCCTCCCTCACACCATGAACTTTATCATTAGATCCGACTGATCTAAGGAGTGTGCTTTTGCACGTAGTAGAGGAGAAATCCCCACGACATGTGGTTGTTTCCCTTAAAGCCCTTGAGTATTTTAACCTTGCCGTTATACAAAATTTAACAACCTTACATTTTACTAAATAGATTTTAAGTTCCCTAATTTAATTGTAGAATTCTTGGGAAAATTTTAGAAAATACTAATATATTGTTCACTCATAAATCCAATAACATCAATAACTAGCAAAATTAATAACTATAATATAAAGAGAAGAATCTCTACATATGTGTTCCATGACCAACTTAACCAAATTTGCAGGTAGACCTTGCTCTCTTTGAGTCACCAGCTCCTCGAAATGCAACAACAATTGGGGTGACAACTCTCCACTCAACCAACCCCTAGCAGAAGCTAATGCCCTTGAGCCCTCAACAGTTAATACTGTGCTAGACCATGTGAGACCTTAACTCTTTTCTCTATCAATCTCTCTTCCACCTCCTCCTCCTCCTCACCCTCCCTCTTTAATAGGTACACAAACAACAAAAATCAAGCAAAAGTAACAAATCCAAAATCCACCACCAAGGCTAGAACCCACACCTCTTGCTCTTGCCCCCTTTTATTACTAAATTTTCAACTTTCAATCATTTTTTTACTTTTTAATTTTAGTTATTACTTGACCTTTTTACTACTACCATATGCTCTTGTACTTATACTCATGTTTAAGTGTAATTTCTTTCAACTTTATAAAAAACAATTTATTAATTGAATTTTTGAACATAAATCCAAAATAAGATGTAATTTTCTAAAAATGCCATTTTTCAGCCTTCACATATTAAATTATCCACTTTTATTTACTAAAAACAACAAAAGTGATTGTCATTTTTGTGTGATGGTACAATTTCTATATATTTTTATTTTAATGTTTTGAGTGGTTGCCAATTTCCATGTGATTACAAATTCTATATATTTTTATTGTATATTTTTATATGACCAAACACATATGATATCACTAATTTATAATTCTTTATAAATGTTCTTTTCATTTCTCATTTATTTTATAAATTTCTACAATTTAACTTAAAATTTACACTTTATTTACTCTCATTTTCTATATAACAACCTACTAGCTACTTTATGACATTTTCTCTCATTACTATTCACCTTAATCCTACAATATCTTTTGAAGTAGCAATAGCTTTATTAATAATGTTCTTCACATTATACTCAGTAAAGTTTAAATGATAACATTCATTTAAAACATATACAATTTAAGAATTTGAATTTTTTTTTTGTGATTGGAATTAATCTAAATCCATTTTAACTCTATATCTAAATATTAAGAGGTATTAAATCTATTAAAATGCAAATTTTGCACTTAGAAATGTTATCTTTTCTTATATTACATTCAAGTCTTAAAAAAATATAATATGAGTTCTAGATTTTACATCAAAAATAGCCAAATACTTACAAATCCAGTATGTTAGATTATGTACCAAAAATAAAAACTAATACTTAAATTTTTTATATCTATTATAAAATAATAAATAAATAAATAAATTTATATTTGCTTATATATTTTTTTAAAACAAAATAAAAATTTATTAAAAAAATAACACCTCCAAAATTTAGATACCTTTGATCAAAGTTTAGAAATAATGTCAACGCAATAATTTAAGCTAAAGAAACTTCCATGTGAACGGCGACTCGCGAGACAGCGACCGTTGCTACCATACCTGGTATCGCGTGGTCTTCTTAACACCGGAGCCTTTTTCAATTCCACCATAAATCTCTCTTCCGCCTGTCTACCTAATTACATCTTGATATATTCTTTGCTCTTAAATCTGTGTAATTGCTTTCGTGCGAGGGTTTCGGAAGCTAGCGAGCTCTCAGCAGGAACCCATGGCGTCTTCGAGGTGAGCTCCGTCCTTTCATGGCTTCGTTTTTGATGATTTTATTTTCGTAGCGGTCTCAAGTGAGCGACCCGTTTGCATTCGATGGATTTTTCCCTTTTTTTTTAAAAGCTGTTACTTTTTATGTTGGGCAGTTTGTTACACAGAAATGGACTCAACTGAATCCAATGAATTGAAGTCAATCTGTTTATCATAATCTCTAACGTGTCTAACAAAGCATAGTGATTGCAAGCGCACCTTGAAACTATAAAATTGAAACATTGTACCTGAACCTATGGAACTGAAATCAAGTCCTTTTGTATTTGAAACTTGACATGGTTATCATCGCTTGCACCGACAGTGAATACAAGTAACATGTTCGTTTATTTGGCATTATCCCCATTTAGAGGTATTCTATCATAGTCTGATATAATATATTTTTAGTAGTTATTCCTATCT
This sequence comes from Pseudotsuga menziesii, assembly GCA_001517045.1. NCBI lineage: Eukaryota > Viridiplantae > Streptophyta > Pinopsida > Pinales > Pinaceae > Pseudotsuga > Pseudotsuga menziesii. The sequence continues at coordinate 108,905 of LPNX011121981.1, forward strand.
TAGATATTCAGTAATAAGGATTTCGCGCAAAAGCTAAGATTCACGTTGATGCAGGTTCAATATAATCATTTATCTTCTTTTTTAAGAAGTAGAAGGAAATCACGATCTATTTATGTATTTGATAAAGTATAACAGTAGCATGCATACCTAGAAACCGGTTCAGTGGAACTACGTATTTGAAACTTGCTGTTGTAGTAGATATGGATTATTAACACGATACGAGTATCGTGGTATTGAAGATTGTTAAAATGCCTAAAATTCCAAAGAAATGATGATTAAGATATATCACAATGGAGATAGAATGCTACATGTATGAAGGAGCAATGCACGAAAAATCAGAAGTGTTGGAATGACGGTGAATCTTTATTTTTTCTACAAATATCTAGTCAATGCTAACAAGGTCATGGTTTAACGATGAAGGTAGTGGTATGCTAGGGCACCCACCAAGGTTCGGTTCAATTTCCATGGAGTTGCAAATAAATAGTTAGAGCCAAGTGCAAGTCCTAGGTGGTTTTGATGAAATAGTATGCCCCTTTCCACTATAACTTGCCTCAGTTGAAGTGTCTGGGTGTAATGTCCTCATCCGATTAGGCAACAAAACACCCGCTAACCTACTTAATCCCCATAGGTTCGAGCAGGTACTGCATAAGAGGGGATTGACTGAGGACATTTGGTACTTAGAACAACTCGGGACACACATGTAGTACTAAAGTCAGCAGTAGGCTAGAAGAAGTCTTTTCTCTTTAGGCTTAAAAGTCAACATCAAATTAGAATCGCATGCATGCAAAAGTAAAAGCACAAACCCTAAAAGTGACATGCGAACCCTAAATGCACATAAGGATCTATTTAAGAAGAATGAGGGAGCCTAAAGAGATACCTATGTTTATTATTGATTGATTTGGATATTTGAGCAGCGGCATAGCATGCAACTACGACAGTTGGGGTTGAGGACGGAGTCTTCAACTAACGAGGGTTCGACAGTGCAACATCTGCCCTAGTCTCCTTTAGGATAAACCATCTAGATTTGTCACCGCATCTATTACATTCATCATTATTCAGTGTTCCACTGTATGCTAGGAGATTATTTACAGGTTCATTCGTACAGCTGGGGGCATTTAGCTGGAAACCCCAAGTCATTCACCAGTACTCTGGATCACCATATTTCTTCCGCGTGTGGCCTGCATCCTCACTGACAGGATCACTCTACTGCCTTGAGTGATTATCAGTCACCGGATTGCTCACATAGAGCAGCTAGCAGCAGAATACAGAGGTGTGGGGGCGTGAGCATCAGTCAGGTAGATCAATTCGCTAGGGTATCTGGAGAGGTCCAAATTCCTACATGCTCTGGCCATCCTCTCCGGCACGGGCACACCTACACTCCGACCAACTTTCAGTTGAAACTGACCATCTGTTCATCAAAAACGTCATCCTTAGTTGATTCAGACTGTTGGGGGTATTACGGAGGAAAAAGAGGTTATTTCTTCATCAATTCAGTTTATCTTGCATGCGTATTCTCTCTGGAGTATTTTCAGCCAGCTTATCAGTGGTAAGTGTTCATTCTATCCTGCAAACCCTAACCCTAAATTCAATTATAATATAGGGTAATTTTGCATGCTTGGCTATTTCAAAATTTTGCATAGAATTAGAAAATATCAGTATTTGGGATATTACAGTGGTATCAGAGCCAGGTTCCTTGCCAGCTGTGGGCTTGAACATGAGAAGTAGATGAATAAAGAAGATGACACTTTTGTAACCTATAGGAAAAGGAGTAGGTACACAGAGCACTTTGAGGATATCCAACTAGAAGATACCAACTTAGACATGGACCCAACAGGTATACACTCTGATAGGGGAAAAGGAACGGGAGAAGATGAGGACAGGATGGAGTTTTGCAACCTAGTATCTACATTGCAAGACATAGCCAAAGGGAAAAAAGATGTACTTAATGCAATCAACAGATTATCGGCGAAACCAGAAGCAGGTAACAGCAGTACACCTCCTTCACCGCTAGATAGAGGGTTTACAAGCAGCTGTGGGAAGGTTGCATACACCAATATATAGAATACACCCCACATATATACCAGACCTTCCAACAGGCCTACTACGCCTCACTTCTTGGTAGATGTAGTAGGAGGTCCAGTCATGCAGGTAGAGCCTAGCGAACCCTTTGGGGCTTATTTGCAGGAATACAGGGACTTAGAGGACGAGTTTCATGCAGCCATGTCTTTTTCGAATTTTTGCAACATGAAGAGTAGGAACAAGCCCATGAATTTCATCAAGGGATTCAATCATAACTATGAGTTGCAGAAAACCTTGGGCAGGTTGACCATCCCAAACTTTGATGGGACTCGCAGAGGTTCAACGATGATATGGCTTCAGAAGTTGGATACCTACTTCCAACTCAATCCCATGACAGAGACAGATGCCATTAAATTGGCTACACTCCACCCGGACGGAGAGGCTCATGAGTGGTGGTACCATGGATTAGTGACATTGGGCCACAACACCATTCACTCCTATGGTGAGTTCACTCAGAAACTCATGGAGAGGTTCGACAGGAAGGATCCGGAGATACATTTCAGAGAGTTGGCTCAACTCAAACAGACAGGTAGCGCCGAGGCCTTCATCTCAGAATTCCAGAGGATAGCGATCATGGTAACAGATGTGTTAGAGAGCAGGTTGATGATGTTGTTTACTGAGGCTTTAACAGAGCCACTACGGGGATGGGTGAAAGCCTACAAACCCCCCACTCTATAGGATGCCATTAGCCGAGCCAGAGATCTCCAAGATTCAGTTCTGAAGAACAGGTTCCATCTCAAAACCAACCTTCCAGTTAGGGACAAGGACAAGAAACCTTTCCAGCAAGATTTTCCAAAGAAAACATGGTTAGACGAGGACACTAGGAAAGATTTGAGGCGAAAGAAATTATGTTTTACTTGTCAAGAACCATGGGTTCCAGGACACAGGTGCGCAGGGAAGGCCAAGGCTCACTACATCGAAGTATATTCGGACAGTGACGAGGAGGACTATGAACAGGAGACAATAGAAGAACTACGGATAGTAGAGGAAGAGTTGCTCCAGGGTGATACACCAGAGGGAGTCATTGCTACGTTATCTGGAGTACCTAGATTCCATACTCTCAAGGTTAGAGGAGTAGTACAGGGCCACAGAGTGGGAGTATTGATTGATGGGGGAGCAACCCACAATTTCATTGACTTCGCTTGGGTAGCCAAGAGGGGTATCCAGACAGAGAAGTTCGAGGGATTTACTGTAGTTGTAGCCAGAAACTCCAGCATGGAGTGCAACTATTGGATTCCAAAATTGAATGTCACATTAGGCAACTACCAGATGACAGATTCATTTTATGTAGTAGATGTGGTATATATTCATGTAGTATTAGGCGTTCAATGGCTTTATTCAATAGGGAAATATACTACAGACTACCTAGCAATGGAAATAGAATTCCAGGGGCCAGATGGAAAACAGGTAGTTTTGAGGGGCATGAACACTTATCCCCCAAAACCAGTCTCTTCACAGAGAATGGAGGTAGTACTCAAACAGGATGACATAGAATGGGCTGCAGAATGTTTTGTCACCTTTAGGAAACCTCCAGAGAACAACACACAACACCCAAATGATATTCAGGCCTTATTACAGAAGCACAAAAAGGTATTTCAGGACCTTCCAGTAGGTAGACCGCCAGACAGGGGCTTTGAACACATCATTGAGCTAGAGGAGGGGACATAGGCAGTCATCACCACTCCTTATCGGTGGCATCCCAAAAGATACAAGGATGAGATCGAGAAGACGATCAAAGAATTGCTGGAGCTTGGATACATTCGGCCCAGCTCTAGTCCCTTTGCATCATCAGTGGTCTTAGTCAAGAAGAAGGATGGTACACTGCGAATTTGCATCGATTATCGACCACTCAACAAAAAGACCATCAAAAACATGTATCCCATCCCTAGGATTGATGAACTCATGGACAAGTTGCGGGGTGCCAAATACTTTTCAAAGATTGATCTTCGCTCGGGGTACCATCAGATTCGAGTGAGGGATCAAGACATTTCTAAAACACCTTTCCGTTGTCACTATGGTCATTATGAATTCCTGGTCATGCCTTTTGGACTTACCAATGCTCCAGCCACTTTTCAGTCATGCATGAACCATACTTTCAGAGTTCAGTTACGTAAGTTTTTGCTAGTATTCTTTGATGAGATCTTGATTTATAGCAAAACATGGGAGGAACATCTGAAACACCTGGACGAAGTATTGAGCATTCTAGAAGAACACTCGCTTTATGCGAAAATGTCCAAGTGTGAATTTGGCATGAAGGAAATGTTGTATCTAGGGCACCTAAGCAGTGAAAAAGGAGTACAAGTTGATATGGAGAAAATCCGAGCTATCAAGGATTGGCCCGCACCAAAAATAGTCACAGCATTGAGAGGCTTCTTAGGCCTTTGCACATATTACCAGAGGTATGTTAAGGGGTTCTCCCAATTCGACGCACCCCTCACAGATCTCACAAAGAAGGGAGCCTTCACCTGGACAGAATTAGCACAGAAAACTTTTGAGGAGATGAAAATCAGTATGAGTTCTTGCCCAGTTTTAGCATTACCAGACTTCTCACAACCATTTGTAGTAGAATGTGATCCCTTAGGGGAAGGGCTAGGAGCAGTATTGATGCAAAACCATCACCCTATTGCATTTGGGAGACGAAAACTGAAGAACTATGAGCGCCACTACTCCATATATGACAAAGAGATGCTAACCATCTTACATGCTCTCACGAAGTTCAGACAGTACCTGGTGGGCAGCAAGTTCAAAATCAAGATAGATCATAACAGCCTCAAGTACTTCTTGGAGCAGAAGGAACTGAATGAGCGCCAACAGAAATGGGTCAGCAAAGTACAAGCCTACGATTTCGAGATAGAGTATGTGAAGGGTAAGAATAATATAGTAGCTGATGCATTATCCAGATGACTCGCTTCATTATCTCTCATGAGTATATCTACAGATTGGAGGGCTCTTCTCTTAGTAGAGTACTCCAAAAATAAATTCGCTTGCGAATTATTGGATGGGCAGGTTCACGATGACAGGTACAGAATTGTCGATGACATCATCTATTACAAAAGCAGGATATACCTCGTCCTAGAATCAGCTTTAAGAAAGAAAATCATACAGGTGGCACATGACTCTCCACTATCAGGACATCAGGGTTTTTTGAAGACCTACAGGAAGATCCGAGAGAGGTTCTCATGGAAGGGCCTCAAGGGGGTGGTTATGCAGCATGTGCAGGAATGTAGCATTTGTCAGAAGAACAGGATTGAGCGCATCCATCTAGCAGGGTTGCTTCAGCCACTACCAATTTTGGAATAGAAGTGGGAAAGTATCTTCATGGACTTCATTACAGGATTGCCCAAGGTCCAAGGGTGAGATTGCTTATATGTTGTGGTTGATCGATTGACCAAATTCGCACATTTCTTTTCTATATCATTTGATTACTTCGCAGCCTAGGTAGCTAAGTTATTTTTTAGAGAGGTCTTCAGGTTACACGGGTTACCCAAGACCATTGTCAGTGATCGGGACAGTAGATTCACAGGTGCCTTCTGGCAGGAGCTATTCAAATTAGTGGGAACCGAGCTTGCTACCAGCACGAGTTATCATCCCCAGAGTGATGGACAAACCGAGATTGTCAACAAGTGGATTGAAGGGTATCTGAGGAACTATTTAACAGGGCAGCATCGAACCTGGATTTAATGACTACACTTAGGGGACTACTGCTACAATACTACCTACCACATGTTTATTAGGATGACACCTTTTAAGGCATTATATGGCTATGAGGCCTTGGACTATGTAGATTTAGCATTCGGAGACAACACGGCTCTTAAGGCAAAGGATTGGATACAGGACAGTCAGGATATCCTTAAAATACTGAAAGAGAACTTACAGACAACCCAGAATCAACAGAAGTTGTATGCAGACAGACACAGGGTTGAGCAGAGCTTTGAAGTAGGAGATCTGGTATACTTACAGCTCCAACCCTACAGATAGTCTTCACTTAAGAAGAAAGAAGCGGAAAAGTTAAAACCTCGCTTCTATGGACCCTACAGAATAATCAGAAAGGTGGGAGAGGTGGCGTATGAACTAGAACTGCCATAGGAGAACAAAATTCACAATGTATTCCATGTGTCCAACCTGAAAAAGACCATTGGACAACACATTGCTCCATCAACAGAGTTACCTCCCTTAGATGATGAGGGACTATTGATACTGATTCCAGAACGGATCGTACAGACTCGAGAAAGAAAACTCTAAAACCGGGTGATTAGAGAATACTTGGTCCGATGGAAAGAATTACCTTCGGAGGATGCCACATGGGAAGGAGAACAGGTATTGCAGCATCCCAGTTTGCAGTTGCTTGAGGACAAGCAATCTCAAGCGGGGAGGACTGTAATGTCCTCGTCCGATTAGGCAACAAAACATTCGCTGACCTACTGAATCCCCATAGGTTGGAGCGGGTACTGCATAAGAGGGGATTGATTGAGGACATTTGGTACTTAGAAGTTAGAATAACTCGGGACACACATGCAGTACTAAAGTCAATAGTAGGCTAGAAGAAGCCTTTTCTCTTTAGGCTTAAAAGTCAACATCAAATTAGAATCGCATGCATGCAAAAGTAAAAGCACAAACCCTAAAAGTGACATGCAAACCCTAAAAGCGCATAAGGATCTATTTAAGAAGAATGAGGGAGCCTAAAGAGATAGCTATGTTTATTATTGATTGATTTGGATATTTGAGCAGCGGCACAGCGTGCAGCTACGATAGTTGGGGTTGAGGACGGAGTCTTCAACTAACGAGGGTTCGACAGTGCAATATTTTCCCTAGTCTCCTTCAGGATAAACCATCCAGGTTTGTCACCGCATCTATTACATTCATCATTATTCAGTGTTCCACTGTATGCCAGAAGATTATTTACAGGTTCATCCGTACAGCTAGGGGCATTTAGCTGGAAACCCCAAGTCATTCACCAGGACTCCGGATCACCATATTTCTTTCGCATGTGGCCTGCATCCTCACTGACAGGATCACTCTACTGCCTTGAGTGATTATCAGCCACCGGATTGCTCACCTGGAGCAGCTAGCAGCAGAATACAGAGGTGTGGGGGCGTGAGCATCAGTCAGGTAGATCAATTCGCTAGAGTATCTGGAGAGGTCCAAACTCCTGCATGCTTCGACCATCCTCTCCGACACGAGCACACCTACACTCCGACCAACTTTCAGCTGAAACTGACCGCCCTTCATAAAAAATGTCATCCTTAGCTGATTCAGACTGCTAGGGGTATTACGGAGGAAAAAGAGGTTATTTCTTCATCAGTTCAGTTTATCTTGCATTCGTATTCTCTTTGGAGTATTTTCAACCGGATTATCAGTGGTAAGTGTTCATTCTATTCTGCAAACCCTAACCCTAAATTCAGCTATAATATAGGGTAATTTTGCATGGCAGTTTTGCATGCCCGGCTATTTCGAAATTTTGCATAGAATTAGAAAATATCAGTATTTGGGATATTACACTGGGATTAATGGTTTGACCTTAAAACACAGTTTTTACTATGAATGCAGGCCACTTGTGGTAGCCTAACATACTTGGGGCCAGCTTAGTATGTCGACACATGTAAAGGTCAACTCTCACAGACCTTAAAACACAACTTTTTACTATGAAAATAGGCCACTTGTGGTGTTTAACATATTTGGGCCAACTTAGTATGTGGACACATGTAAAGGTCAACTCTCATAGAACACATGTGAAGGCCAACTCTCATAGAAACGTATAGTTTTGCAATAGAGGAGTAGGTTGATTGTCATAATGTGGCCCCACTTTCATATTTAACCCTTACTTTGTCTCCTTTTTTTCTTATAAAAAATCCCTTTCTTTTCTTTGATAAATTAAGCTATCTTTTAATGTATTCAAAGAGCATTGTGATGCTTTTGATTTTTCAATGATCTTCTAATGTAGTGCATAACAAATTTGCTGAGCTACTTAAATAGAGTAGGATGGCCATCTTTTAGTCCTTTTCAACCTGTGTTGAGCATCTAGGGGTCTTTGCTAAGGTGACCATACTTATTACAATCAATGTTATTAGAATCAGATTGGTTGATCCCAAACATTGGGATAGGTAAAAATCTGGGCACAAAAACTACTCGGCCTAAAAATGCATAAAATATTCAAATTTTGATTTTAAAAACATACAGTGATGTAAATCCATGTAAATCCAACCATTAGACACAAACATGAAAAGTTTTCTCATGTATATAGCATTGTAAAGGTGAATATGGAAAAATGGCATCTAGTGCAATACATATCTGAACCAAAATATATCTGAACCAAAATACAACTACGTTGACACTCTAAAATTTAAATCATCCACAAAGTCCAAAAATATCATACTATAGTCTACAATAAAATCAAACTACATAATCATCCAATTTTTAGTTTTGTTTTTGGTGAAGGAAGTGCACTAGTACAAAACTGGTCAACCTAGCTAGTTTTGAATGGGTTTGTTTAAACTTTTAAAAATGGTTGGCCTATCTGATATCATGTTGAAGGGCAGTCAAAGGTTTAATGGTAAAAATTGAACACATGGAAACAAAGTCTGCTTGTGCTTGTGAATATAGGTGCCTGGACAACATTATATTTAGGAAAGGTGGTGCAACACTGCAAAGTGCAACAAATGATGATGCTTAAGTTGAATATGATGCAAGAAATTGGGAGGTTGTGATGTTGATCAAGCTCTCAATCATTGATAAAATGGTGCATGAACTTTTAAGTGCAAGGTGATGATGATGTTTTCATGATTTGGAGGCACTTGAAAACATGCATGAAATGTAAGATAAAAAGTAGAGATTTCTTCTTAAAGAATTTGTTTTTTGGTAAGAGGGAGTGATTCTATCTATTCACATATATAGTGGAAATTATAGTGACTTGGTGAGAGGTTAACCTGATGAGTCTTGTTAGACCTTTCAAATACCTAATAGAAAAACATATAGACTTGAGTTGATCGATTGTTCTTGGTAACCTTGTTGCCAGATTCAAACAAAAAGGGCTTAAAACAATAGCTTGTTTGGGTATGTTTAACTTAAAAAAGCATAAACAATCTTCCAACTTCCAAGAGAAGGTGGCATAAATCTTGAGAGGGAACCAAGAAAGCAATGATTAAGTCTCCTCCTCAAGAGAGATGGGGTGCTTTGGGTTTCTTATAGTTTGGCACTTGGAGTCTTCCTTTGCTGCCGCTGAGTCTTTGGAGAATATGTATGTTTTGAACTCTCTTGTTCTTTCACGAAGCCCTAAAATACATCTAGAAGGGAGTTGTATTTGCCATCCAATAGTTGGAGTGGCCAAGATGTGCTCCAGGATAGTATTATCCTATCTTGGCTGTCCATCCATGTTGTAGAAAATCATACCTTAGTGTGCTACTACATGTCATCTATGAGTGAATATTGGGTGATCTTGTTTTGAGAGACCTTGGTAGTGTTCGACACTATCTTCTCCAATTTCTTATTAATCATTTGACTGTTGGTGGCCTGTCTCTTTTGTTGACTTGGTCTTCTAGATTGTTTAGCTTCTAGAAGGTGGAACCCTTGTTTTGGGGCAAAACCCTTTGTGATTCTTAGATCTTTTGACTTTTGCTTACTAGTGCAAGGATGCATTGCAACTTTCTCCTTTGAAGTTTGCGGTTTTGGTAGGCTACCTTTGCCCCGACTTCTAAGAGGGACAACCCTTGTGTCCTTGTGTTTCCGCTTGAGGCCACTTGCCTAGAAAATGAGCAACTGGTTGGCATAATCCATGCTATTAGTTTTTGAACCAGTGATTCCTTGAGTGTCTCCTACTAGAGAGCTGCTCCTCAGTTCTTTTTTCCACATAATGTTGGGTTAGGGTATTGTGACAACATAGGGAGAGAGCTATAGAGTCTCTTACTCTTAGTTTTTGTCACCCCATTCCTGATTTATCATCTCAATTATTTTATGCCCAACAATTTATAAGTAACACAGTAAATTGTTGAAAATAACAATGCAAATTCAGATTTGACACAAGTCATTTACCTTGGAAAACCCCAACCTGGGGAAAAACTAGCAAAGTGTTTCTTTATTATTCTTTAGATCCAAGAGAAAATTACACGTAAATTACAACAAATATAACCTTACTTAGCTATGGAAATCCATTGAAAGAGGGCAACCACACCCTTCTCCCTCACTGAAAAAACCCCTCTTCTTCCCTGATGAACTGACAATAGTCTGGCAGGTTGTACGACTGTACAATCTATTGTAAGGCCTTGTATGGACACTGTATGGATCCGTATGAAATAGTCCGTACGATCTTGGAGACTCCCTGCGATCTGTACGAAATTTGTACTGTACAGAATTCTGTACATGGACAGATCTGTATGGACTGTACGAACTTCTCTCTCTGTCCTGTACAACCCTGCTCTCTGAATGGCCTATTCTCTGCCCTGTTTTGTCAGCTCTCTAGAAGATTATCTCGCTACACTTTTTCTCTCTTAGAATAATAAAAACACCTTCCAGCTTGGGTTAAACACTAACCCAAGACTTCTTGCTTGAGATTCTCTCAATCTTAAGGCTTCTTTTGTCTCCCAAGATCTCTCTCTTGCTTCTCTTGAGAATAACCCCTTTATCAAAAGCAAGAGCACTCTAGATTTGGAGAATGCTTTTTACCTCTCCTTAGATCTCCTTTTATAGCATTAAAATGACTAAAACCCTATCTCCAAAGTGATTGATGGTCAAGATCTAATCTTGATCACTTAAGATCAATGGTCATAAATTAATCTTTCGTTGACACAACTTAAGTCACCTTTTACTTTTAGCCATTATAACATAAATGTCACTTTAACTTTATAAAATAAAGTTATTGTCTAGAGAGTTTCTTTTGAATGACTTCTACATGCTAGACACATCGCCAATGTAGAAGTATTTGTCCGAGCTACAAAAACTAACACTCCCTCTTAGTGATGAAAGTACTTCTGGAAGAAACTCCACCCGGATCTTTCTCCAATCCGACCACTGTTAGTTTTTCTAAGTTATTTTACTTAGGATCTTTATCTGAAAGAATAACAAGCACAACAATACATCAAAGATACACAAGAGACACAAGACACAGAGATTTTCATTGGGGAAACCATAAAGGAGAAAACCCTGCAAACTTCCTCGGAATAGTTCTGTCACAGAGATAAGATGACAAAATAATAACCCAAGAACAATATGTCTGCAGCATCTCTCTATCCCTCCTCTTCCTCTCTCTCCTAAAGCGCACATGAGAGAACAAGTGAAGTGTGTGACAAATAAAGTCGCCTCCCTATTTATATTCTTCCGTTGAGTTGTTAACTCAACCACTAGGTTGCCTAGGTTACTTGTGGGGCCGACCTACCTAAGAATACACATAAATACATTTTACTTTATTTAATTTGGGGACTATTGCCCTGACTTACAACAGAGGGTTTATCTTAGTGACCATACACAATGATGACATCCCCAAAGGAGGAACATATATCCCCGATGGGGGTACAACAATATACAATAGTAATATACATCAGAATATCTTTTGAAGTTACAATTACAACAACACTCCCTCTTAACTAGGAAGGTATTTTCTCGCCACAATTATCAACACATATGGTCATTGTCACTGAGTCATCATCATCGCTGTTGCCATTGTCCTCATCTTTTCCAATCTGTCACATCTATCCGTCATAGGAAGTTTCTACGGAGCCAACCCCTTTTCATACTGGATGTAGGCCTAGACCTCATCTAGGTCTTCATCATATCCACGAGCAAGCCATTGCGTAGGTACATACTAGGACCATTCTTTACATTGCCATGGCAATAACCTGTGTCTCCTACCGTCTTCTCGTCGTATCCAGATCATCTCTTTTGTCCTGCACAAAACAAAACAAAGCACACAGATCACAACTCAGATGCAGACCACCTTCGTTCTATCAAAATAGGAACATGTCAAGATGTCACCAAGACAATCCTGCATCTACCACTATCTGAGAACCTTTCAAGGAGCACACTTAGTGTATTACGTCTTTCCACGGTCAACCTGCGTTCTACTAGTAAAGGAGAACTGCCTAGGTGTAACTCCTCGTGCTTCAAGACCTTATCATCTCAACATGGGAACACATATATCTCATATATATGTAAGGATGAATTACAACCCGACAACCTGCTACACAGGACCTTTTACGTTCTTCTGGTCAACCTCAAGGGATTACATCTGAACAACTTGCGTCCAAGATCTTTTCTGTTCAGATAACCTTCGGGGCGTATTACGTCCTTGTAACCTGCGTACCACGCCAGGGCTCATTCTTTACACTCAGATAACCCACGAGGCGTATTACATTCGAATAACATGCGTACCACGCCAGGACTCATTCTTTACATTCGGATAACCCGTCACAGGATTGATTACATTCGAGCAACCTGCTACACCAGGATTTTTCTCGCTCGGGAAACTTGTCTCATTTCCCATGTGAGATATCATGCATCAGCTATTTCTATCATAGAACACATCAGGACTGATTACATCCAAGGATAGCCTACGAGCTTCGCCAAGACTTATCCAAGGATAACCTATAGGACTGATTACGTTTGAGCAACCTACGAGCTTCGCCAGGATGTTACGCTCAGACAACCTGTCTTCTCTAGCTATGCTAGAAGTTTCATTCTGGATCACGCCATGTCTTTCTCTGAAGTACTCAAGCTTCACTTTGGATATTTCTAGCATAGAATCACATTGGGACTGATTATGTCCAAGGATAACTTGCGAGCTTCGCCAGGATTGATTACATCTGAGGACAACCTACAGGACTGATTACATCCGATTAAACTACGGACTTCGCCAGGACTTTTACACTTGGATAACTTGTATCTCCATCTATGCTAGAATTCATCACTCCTTCTTTCGAGGGGCCTCGATCTGGATCACATACTGGAGCTTCACTGCTCCTCTCTGCATCATACAAAAATGCAAGTTAGATCAATCAAAACAAATACTAGCTTTCAAAAAAACATACTACCTCACAACTAGCCGAGCAAGTGGCAACATATTTTGCCTCGGCTGTACTCAGCGCCATGTAGGACAACATCCTGCCAAACAAGTAGACCATATCGGATCTCAAATTAAAGAGACAACCCAAAGTGCTCTTCTTCTTAGTGGCGTTTCCTTCCCAATCCCAATCAACATAACTCTGCAGGTTTGTCATCTGATTCGTATCATACTTGAGCCCATACTCAACTGTACCCTTCAGGTACCTCACTACATGCTTTTGCAACCAGGTGAACATGTCTCAGATCCGTCAGGAATTGGCTCAGGGTGTTGACTGCAAAGCATATGTTTGGTCTTGTATTCGTCTAATACATCAATGAGCCAATCATTTGACGATACATTGTGGCATCAACCTTCTCGGATGAAGCATCACTCAGAAGCTTCATGTTAGATGCCATAGCTGTGGCCATAACATTGCAGTCGAACATTCTGAATCTCTTGAGAATCTCCACTGCATACTTCCCTTGCCCAAGGAAGATTCCATCTGCACTCTGCCACACCTCCATGCCTAAGAAGTAGTGCATCATACGTAGGTCTTTCATCTCGAACTCTGTAGCAAGTCTCCTCCTTGCATATGTAATGAGTTCCTCATTGCCTGTTAGAAACAAGTCATCGATATATAGCAGGAGCATCACTGGTCTTTCGCTTTCAACCTTGAAGCAAAGGTTGGGATCCGCTGTACTCTCAATAAAGCCCAGGTCCATCAGTGAGCTGTCCATCTTGCCGTACCATGTTGAACTTGAGGATCTTTTGCAGTCACTCCCTCTGAAGTGGAGCATCATTCTCCCTCTGCCTTTCGTACTCTATGTATTGAAACATTCTGTACTGGAGTGACAAGTAGCTTCCTCTACTACTAATCTTCTATGTATCCATTTAGGGTCATTGGATACCAAAATCCTCTATCTTGAACTTTGTTGAAAAGTTCCTCTTGCACCCATCTGTGGGCTTGTCGTCCTCTATAGGATTTCATCTTCATCACTCTAGGTGATCTTCAAGCTCCTCATGTAACTGTATGTGCTATCCCATGGGTGCCTTCTGAGCTCATACAAGGCCTTCTTTAATTTGCACACGAGTCTGCTTGTCATGTGTCTCGACTCCTAATGACTACTCTACGTACACTTCCTCATCGATTGCACCATTCAAGAATGTTGTCTTGATATCCAACTGGTGTATCTCACATCTCATACTTGCACGTATGGATCTAATGGAAGTGTACCTCGCAACTGGTGCAAATGTCTCTTTGTAGTCTATGCCTTCTTTCTGTGAGAAGCCTCGTGCTATGAATCTTGCCTTGTATCGCTTGATGCTGCCATTTGCTGCATCCTAGATCTCGTAGATCCATATGGAAGACACTACAAAATTCCCTTCAGATCTCGGAACCGCATCCTAGACATCATTCCTCTTGATCAACTAGTACTCTTGATCATAGTCTCCTTCCCTTTCTTCTTGGCTACTTCTTCATAGCTGGAAGGATTTACATCAATGATGTCACTTAACTGTGTTACACAACTGGAGTGTGTCCGAGGCCTCTTACTGTTGGTTTATTGGTCAATACTGAGAGGGGGGGGTGAATCAGTATTGTTATCTTTTTACTAATTTAACCACTTTTTATATCTATCATTAAAAACAGATAGCAACAAGAATACACAGAACACAATTTTAACGTGGAAGCCCAATAGGGTAAACCACCAATATGTCCTATTACTGCAAAATTGTTATTTACAAATAGTTTTGCGTGCTGCTACAGACAAGGATGGTATTACACCCTATTTACCAGCAACTACTAGAAGGAGGCTATGACCCCTTGGTTTATCAGCTACTACTGAAATGATGCTATGACACCCTATTTACTAGCTACCACTGGAAGGAGGCTACGACAACCTGTTTTATCAGCTGCTACTGAAAGGATGCTATGGCACCTTGTTTTATCAGCTGCTACTGAAAGGATGCTACGACACCCTGTTTTGTCAGCTACGACTGACAGGATGCTCCTACACCCTATTTACCAGCTTCTGCTGGAAGGAGGCAACAACCCCCTGCTGGCCTGTTGCTTGCCCTAGCGCCACCATGCCACCCTAATATGTTTTTAGTTAATCTTCCCTCAATCTATGTCATTCTGCCTGGTCTCTTCTTCAGCTATGGCTACTTCAATTCAGAACACCCAGACCACTATTCTCTTTGGACTCTGTCGATCTTTCTAACAGAGACATCTTAATTCTTTACACATTCATACAATAAATACTCTTTACCTATTTCCTATCAATACGTCTCTCCATAGTTGTACTCCTTTTTTTTGGATCATGATTGTTTACTTACAGACACAACTATTCATCATTTTACCCATTCAACGGTCACGTCATTTCATTGATAACTTTCAGCAAAAGCATTGTTTCATTCTTCCCACAACTCATAATTCATTTCCGCAGCCCTGTTTATCATTTCCTGGTGCTTCTACAATATCCTTCTTCTTTCCGCAAGATTATCTTCCAGCTTTAATCAGAGCCGTTGATCCTATTTCTAAGTCTCTCTGGACCGTCGATCTAACGCATAGATTTCTTCCTCGAAATCGTATTTTCTCACCACGGTTTCCTCATCCATGATTCCCCATCGTTGATCTCATTTTGAGTCTCTTTGGTCCGTCGATCTGACATACAGATTTCTCCTTCGAAATCATATTTCTGCACCACGGTTTCCTTATCAACGATTCCCCACCATTGATCTTCATCGGGCGTTTTCCTGTCTGTTGATCTGAGGCAAGATGCGGATTGCGGAATGCAGGAACTCAACTCTTCAAAACTTCGACTTTTTGCTTTCCACAATTGTCTTTTCGTAGAAACAATTCCGCACCATTGATCTCCTGCGGGCTCTTCCGTGACCGTCGATCTCTAGATTGCGAGATGTGGGATGGAGGATGTAACATTTGCTCCAATTGTATCTCGACTTTCCGCAAGCTTCTTTGTGCAAGCTCCTTTCTGCAAGCTTCTTTCCGCAATTTTTCTTCCACACTGTCGATCTTTTGCGGAACTAATCTCAGCCGTCTGATCTTGATCTTTTGCGGGTTGCAGATTGCGGGTTCATAGAATCTTTAAACGTTATTTCCGCAATTCCCTTTCCGCATTTTTCTTCCGTACCGTCGATCTCTTTTTAGCGGAACTAATCTCAGTCGTCCAATCTTCTGGTTTGCGGGTTCTTCCGTACCGTCGATCTCTTTTTAGCGGAACTAATCTCAACTGTCCAATCCTCTGGTTTGCGGGTTCATCCTTTTGCCTATCTTTTGCGGAACTGATCCTTAACCGTAGGATCTTGTGTGGGATACTTCCTGACTGTTGATTTCAGATCAAATGCGGATCTCACCATGACTTTGCGGCTCTGCACGATTTCTTTGCGGAAATCCTCTGCGACTGTTTCTAATAGTTTTGAAGACTTATATACACAGAGAATTTCATCATGCTGTTGATTATAAGGAATTTATAAACACTCTCGCAAATATAGTTTCTTTGTTCTTCGATCGTTACATATACTCTATCTCCCGTTCATTTCACTCTTCTGCAGTTCCACTCTTCATTTGCCAAACTAGCTTTGTCATTCATACTGCATCTTTACTGCCACTCGACCTCTGTTCTTTGTTTCATTAACCATTGTATACATCATACTGTCGACACTGTCTTGGAAGTCTTCAAATCAGTCATTCATGCTGTCATTAGAGGAAATTTGGGGTCTAAAATGGGCCTTATAAGAAAACGCACCAACAATAAGTTCTTGTGAGTTGGAATTCAAGATCCAATAGAATTCCAATAAAATGAGTCAACCATAATGGTTGAATTGACATATTTGTCATAAAAAACCTACTTTTTGTGTTTGTATTTTCGACATATCTCTCTGTGTTTTTACTCAAATTTCAATCGGGAGAGCTCGTTGGATGCGGAATTTGATTCTGCATCCAACGAGTACCCACATTGCATACTTTTGTCGGACCCCGCTACCCCAAAAACAAGAAATACCTGAAAAAACATCATCATCACGTTTTTTTCAGGTATTTCTTGTTTTTGGGGTAGTGGGGTCCGTCAAAAGCATGCAGTGTGGGTACTCGTTGGATGTGGAATCAAATTCCACATCCAACGAGCTTTGCCAATCGAAATTTGAGTAAAAACACAGGGAGATATGTCGAAAATACGAACACAAAAAGTAGTTTTTTTCTTTTTTCCTTCAAAATTAATAAATATTATTTTATTATTTTAACTATTATTTTATTATTTTCGTTAGGAGGCCCATTTTAGACCTCAAAATTCCTCTAATGCTTATCATCCATGTCCATATCATCCATTGCATTTGTTATAAATGAACTTTTATGACATCATCATTAGGACACCATCCTATTCATTGTCATCATGTGTCATGCCACTTCCTCAACTATGCCATCATATTCCTTGTCATCATATGTGTCATGCCACATCCTCAACAATGTCATATTCCTCAACTATGCCATATTCCACAACCATGTCATATTCCTCATGCTATCACTACCTTAGTCTTTCACTGAGTTTGTCCTGCCATCATATCCACTGGTTATTCCTTTGTCATTCGTGAACACCTTTGACATCAATGACAACTATATACTCAACAATCTCCCCCTTTGGCATTGATGTCAACCTCTAAACATTCTCCCCCTTTGACAAAAATGACAAAGGATAATCTGTTATGCCAATGATGTACCTATTTTGATATAGGATTTCCCGTCTTTCTACTTTCTGACAACTCCCCCTATCATCATATCTCCCCTTTGTGAACTGAACTGTGTTATTTAATCAATGTATTATCATTTATCTTAACACTTCCTTTCTTGCAACAGGTTCTTGGATGATAGTTTAATTGATGGATCCATGGACTCCCCCTGTCACTGTACTTCCTATCCTTTGTCAACATTTTTGT
Organism: Pseudotsuga menziesii; assembly: GCA_001517045.1. Classification (NCBI taxonomy): domain Eukaryota; kingdom Viridiplantae; phylum Streptophyta; class Pinopsida; order Pinales; family Pinaceae; genus Pseudotsuga; species Pseudotsuga menziesii. The sequence goes on from LPNX011121981.1 coordinate 126,957, forward strand.
GATAGAGTTTACACTCAGCATTTTTTTTCCACTCGTCCATTTCTGTCTAGGATACATGTTTTTATTTTATTTTAAAAAAGCTCTGTTCCTAATGCCATATCTAATAGTCTACTCTACCTGTAAGTTAATTGGCTTTCGCTTTTACCAAAATTCCTTAAGCCTGTGCATTTAGATCTTCATATAAAAACCTAGCATATATTGCTGGATTTTTTTGGATTTTAGATCTATATTATCAACTGTCCAGAGACCCATACCTTCAGATCCTCAACACAGAGATTACTTCAGTTTATTACATAGTTTCTCTGGTCTCACTATCTCAGACACAAAGACTCATAACCTCAACCTTTTCCTTTGTCAATGTTGAACTCATACTGCTACTTTATCAATAGACTGGATTTTTAATTTTTAGACTTGAGTGTTCTTCTACTGTCAACAATTTTTATGTGTCATGACTTCAAATACTGAGTGAACATAATCATCTTTATCTTCTATTTGATTGCAGACATCATGGTCTTCATGACTCTCACATTTTGTTGTTCTCACGTTACTTCATACTTTTTCTTATGTCATCCATACACCAACCTTGATCTCCCATCATCTTTGAAGAAGATAGCTTTCAATATACTTCAACATTAGACACCAATTGAGTTTTTTCCTAGATACCAATTGGAATTTTCTGACTTTAACTCCCCTTGAGTATAAGATCCCTTCTAATGTTATTTTCAGGGTTTTCTTTAAATCACGCGATATTTAAAAAAAAAAAAGGATCCCATAGTCATCACTACATCCTTCTTCATCACCTTCATCTTTATCGGTGTATTCTTTTATATCTCCATCTTGCTTTTCCTCATAAAGGATGTCATAGTCATCACTACATCCTTCTTC
>LPNX011121981.1:129236-140750 GCA_001517045.1 Pseudotsuga menziesii
TTGGAAGGAGGCTACGACCCCTTGGTTTATCAACTGCTACTGAAAGGATGCTACGGCACCCTGTTTTATCAGCTGCTACTAAAAGGATGCTATGACACCCTGCTTTATCAGCTGCTACTAAAAGGATGCTACGACACCCTGTTGTGTCAGCTACGATTGACAGGATGCTCCTACACCCTATTTACCAGCTTCTGCTAGAAGGAGGAAACAACCCCCTGTAGGCCTGTTGCCTTCCCTAGCGCCACCCTGCCACCCTAATATGTTTTTAGTTAATCTTTCCTCAATCTATGTCATTCTGCCTGGTCTCTTCTTCAATTATGGCTACATCAATCCAGAACACCTAGACCACTATTCTCTTTGGACTCTATCAATCTTTCTAACAGAGACATCTTAATTCTTTACACATTCATACAATAAATACTCTTTACCTATTTCCTATCAATGCGTCTCTCCATAGTTGCGCTCCTTCGTTTTGAATCGTGACTGTTTACTTATAGACACAACTATTCATCATTTTACCCATTCAACAGTCGCGTCATTTCATTGATAACTTTCAGCAAAAGCATCATTTCGTTCTTCCCACAACTCATAATTCATTTCCGTAGCCCTGTTTATCATTTTCTGGTGTGTAATGTTCCCAAAAGTGACATGCATGCAAACCCTAAAAGTGACATGCATGACATCTAAGCATTATTTAATGATGCATGCACTCAATTAAGTCTCCATGCGCATGCATGCAAGTCAACTGCAAATTAGAAGTTAAAATGACCTAATTAGGTCAAAAGTTAGGGTTTTCGCAGTTGAAAGTTATAAAAGAAAGATAAAGTGAATGGAGACTTTACTTTTGGATTATTATTATTTTGGAGCTCTTGAGAAGCAGCACAACGTGCGACCACGACAGTTGGGGTTGGAGACGGCGTCTTCAGCTAACGGGATTTCGGCAGTGAGACATCTGCCCTAGTCTCCTTCAGGATAAACCATCCAGGTTTGTCACCGTATCTATTGCATTCATCATTATCCAGTATTCTAGTATAAGTCCGAAGGTTATTGCAGATTCATCCGTATAGCTGGGGGCATTTAGCTGGGAAACCCTAAGTCATTCACCGGGACTCTAGATCACCATATTTCTTCTGCATGCAGCCTGCATCCTCACTGATAGGATCACCCTACTGCATTGGGTGATTATCAGCTATCAGATTGTCCATCTGGGGCAGCTAGCAGCAGTTTATAGGGTTGTGGGGGCGTGAGCAGTAGACTGGGAGATCAATTCGCTAGGGCTTCTGGAGGTCAAAACTCTTGCATGCTCTGGTCATCCTCTTCGGCACGGGCACACCTTCCTTCCGACTTATTTCCAGTTGAAATTGACCATCCCTTCAACGAAAACGTCACACTTGTTTGATTCAGCCAACCGGGGTATTGCAGAAGAAAACCAGGTCATTTCTTCATCAGCTGAGCTCATCTTGCATGCGTATTCTCTCTAGAGCATTTTCAGCCGGCTTATTAGTGGTAAGTGTTCATTCTATCTTGCAAACCTTGACCCTAATTTCAGCTATAAAATTGGGAAATTTTGCATGGCAGTTTGTATGCCTGACTATTTCAGTAAAATTGCATAGAAATAGAAAATATCAGGATTTGGGATATTACAGTGGTATCAGAGCATGATCCTTGCTAGCTGTGGGAACATAGCAGTTGAATAAAAGTGCATGTTGATACATGTGTGTACATGCAAATGCATGTCAGTGATGTTGGTGAAGTGCATGTCAGAACAAAGGTTTTTCTCTGCCAGCTTGTGAGAACATGAAGACAATGAGAAGGATATTGACTGGAAATTGGCAGAGGTCAGCAGTACTTAAATACTTGCCTCGATATCAAGAGTATCTAACGTTGGGTGATGAGGTATGTGCGGCATTGTCCTTTCAAGATTATTACACCATCCAGTTCACGAGCCAGCACAAGGATTTGGATGAGGATCTCCTTAAAGGCATAGTTCGGGAAGAGAAGAAAGATGAGCATGAAGTACAGGTTGTTGGTGAGCTTCATTTGGAGTTGACAGTACATGATGAGGATGTGCATGAGGAGATAGCATTAGAGCCATCCTGTGAGTCTAGCGACACAAGCACATTTGCTAGTCAGATTGTGGACAAACCATGTGATGAGTTGGAGTTGGTACACTCTTCATCACCTACAGCAGGAATCCAGACAGTTATGACAGGCAAAATACATGAGGTGCAAGGCAATGAGCACAACAGTCGAGACAGTGAGCAGTCACACATGGAGGTTAGGGAGAGTTTATACATGCATGAGATAGAGCTTCTAGATGATAGTCACCGAAAGAAGATTGAACGGGTTAAAGAAAGCATTCTAGCGATGAAAGAGAGGACCAAGATACTCCGAGACACCATAGTACAGCGAGATGTTGAGCTTACAGTTCTTCGAGTTATATGTACTAAATTAGAGGTCAGGCTGTCTAGTATTGAAGAGCAGTTGGATTCCTTGACGGGGCAGCAGAAGAAACATACTATTGCATTTCAAAGTAGTCCTCTGAAGGAGTACATAGACAGGGCTTGCGGTAGCTTGAGTCCACATTTGCATAATGGTGGATGGTTTTTACAGGTTGACTAGGATCGAGAAATTGACCAGCAGTATATGAGCATTCCAGTTGAAATCAGAAGGGTGCTTGGTAGGATTATTCCTTGTGATGGTGCTTATGGACAAGGTACTTTTCGAGGGTTGGATTGGAGAGAGATTAAGAGTTGGTGCCCTATTGAGTGGGTGATTCTTGGGAAGACATTCCTAGCCAAGGGTATAGTCCCACAAGAGCCTTCAGATATTTGGGATGAAATATGCACAAGTTTGCATTGGGATCCAGGCAGAAGACCTTATGAGGGATGGATATAGTGTTTACTGATGGCGTTACTTGGGAGTCTACATGATGCTCCTTGTGTCGATACTACGCAGGGTAGCGGTGGATGCATTTTGACCTCTGCAATTCTCAGATTGATTTGGGACCTAGTAGAGGGTGCTTTCAGGAGGTCTCTGGTGATGGTACCGTACAGTGCAGTGTTTTGAGCAGAGGGTGCTACAGATCTCCTAGGATAATTTGGGACCCTGGGATCATCCCTAGATTCAGTTGGTTCAGTTGATTGATTGTGGATTTTCGTTGGCATTACTTGAGGACAAGCAATCTTTGGCGAGGGAGGACTGTAATGTTCCCAAAAGTGACATTCATGCAAACCCTAAAAGTGACATGCATGCAAACCCTATAAGTGAGATGCATGCAAACCCTAAAAATGACATGCATGCAAACCCTAAAAGTGACATGCATGAAATCTAAGCATTATTTAATGATGCATGCACTCAATTAAGTCTCCATGCGCATGCATGCAAGTCAACTGCAAATTAGAAGTTAAAGTGACCTAATTAGGTCAAAAGTTAGGGTTTTCGCAGTTGAAAGTTATAAAAGAAAGATAAAGTGAATGGAGACTTTACTTTTGGATTATTATTATTTTGGAGCTCTTGAGAAGCAGCACAACGTGCGGCCACATCAGTTGGGGTTGGAGACGGCGTCTTCAGCTAATGGGATTTCGGCAGTGAGACATCTGCCCTAGTCTCCTTTAGGATAAACCATCTAGGTTTGTCACCGTATCTATTGCATTCATCATTATTCAGTATTCTAGTATAAGTCTGAAGGTTATTGCAGATTCATCCGTACAGCTGGGGGCATTTAGCTGGGAAACCCTTAGTCATTCACCAGGACTCTGGATCACCATATTTCTTCCGCATGTAGCCTGCATCCGCATTGATAGGATCACTCTATTGCATTGGGTGATTATCAACTATCAGATTGTCCATCCGAGGCAGCTAGCAGCAGTTTATAGGGTTGTGGGGGCGTGAGCAGTAGACTGGGAGATCAATTCGCTAGGGCATCTGGAGAGGTCAAAACTCTTGCATGCTCCGGTCATCCTCTCCGGCACGGGCACACCTTCCTTCCGACTTATTTCTAGCTGAAACTGACCATCCCTTCAGCAAAAACGTCACACTCGTTTGATTCAGCCAACCGGGGGATTGCAGCAGAAAACCAGGTCATTTCTTGATTAGCTCAACTCATCTTGCATGTGTATTCTCTCTGGAGCATTTTCAGTTGACTTATCAGTGGTAGGTGTTCATTCTATCCTGCAAACCCTAACCCTAATTTCAGCTATAAAATAGGGAAATTTTGCATGGCAGTTTGCATGCCCGGCTATTTCAATAAAATTGCATAGAAATAGAAAATATCAGGATTTGGGATATTGCATGGTGCTTCTGCAATATCCACCTTCTTTTCGCAAAATCATCTTCTACCTTTAATTAGAGTCGTTGATCCTATTTCTAAGTCTCTCCGGATCGTCGATCTAATGCATAGATCTCAGTAAAATTGCATAGAAATAGAAAATATCAGGATTTGGGATATTACATGGTGCTTCTGCAATATCCATCTTCTTTTCGCAAAATCATCTTCTAGCTTTAATCAGAGTCATTGATCCTATTTCTAAGTCTCTCTGGACCGTCGATCTAACGCATAGATTTCCTTCTTGAAATCGTATTTCCACACCACGGTTTCCTCATCAACGATTCCCCACCGTTGGTCTAATTTTGAGTCTCTCCAGCCCGTTGATCTGACATACATATTTCTCCTTCGAAATTGTATTTCCGCACCACAGTTTCCTTATCAACGATTCCCCACCGTTGAACTTCATCGGGCGTTTTCCTGTCCGTTGATCTGAGGCAAGATGCGGATTGCGGAATGCGGGAACTCAACTCTTCAAAACTTCGACTTTCTACTTTCTGCAATTGTCTTTCCGCAGCAACAATTCTGCACCGTTGATCTCCCACGGGCTCTTCCGTGATCATCGATCTCCAGATTGCGGGATGTAACATTTCCTCAAATCATACCTCGACTTTCCGCAAGCTTCTTTCTGCAAGCTCCTGTCCGTAAGCTTCTTTCCACAATTTTTCTTCCACACCGTCGATCTTTTGCGGAACTAATCTCAGCTGTCCGAACTTGATCTTTTGCGGGTTGCGGATTGCGGGTTCATAGAATCTTTAAACGTTATTTCCACAACTCCCTTTCCGCATTTTTCTTCCGCACCGTTGATATCTTTTTAGCGGAATTAATCTCAGCTGTCCGGTCTTCTGGATTGCGGGTTCATCCTTCTGCCTATCTTTTGCAGAATTGATCCTTAATCGTCGGATCTTGTGTGGGATGCTTCCTGACTGCCGATTTCAGATTGAATGCGGATCTCACCATGACTTTGTGGATCTGCATGATTTCTTTGCGGAAATCCTCTGTGACTGTTTCTAACAGTTTTGAAGACTTATATACACAGAGAATTTCATCATGCTGCTGATTATAAGGAATTTATAAACACTCTTGCAGATATAGTTTCTCTGTTCTTCGATTGTTACATATACTCTATCTCCCGTTCATTTCACTCTTCTACAGTTCCACTCTTCATTTCTCAAACCAGCTTTGTCATTCATACTGCATCTCTACTTCCACTCGACCTCTGTTCTTTGTTTCATTAACCATTGTATACATCATACTGTCGACACCTCTTGGAAGTCTTTGGATCAGTCATTCATGCTGTCTTATCATCCATGTCCATCTCATCCATTGCATTTGTTATAAATGAACTTTTATGACATCATCATTAGGACACCATCATATTCCTTGTCATCATATGTGTCATGCCACATCCTCAACTATGCCATCATATTCCTTGTCATCATATGTGTCATGCCACATCGTCAACTATGCCATATTCCTCAACCATGTCATATTTCTCATGCCATCACTACCTTAGTCTTTCACTGAGTTTGTCCTGCCATCATATCCACTGGTTATTCTTTTGTAATTTGTGAACACCTTTGACATCAATGACAACTATATACTCAACACTTACTTTCTTTGGAAGTCTCCTCATACTTTTCTTTATCTTAAATGATTTCTTGTGCCCAAGATGGTCTTCATTTCTCAAGGTGGATCTACCTTTCTCTTTATCTTTTTTCTGAAGCTCTTTCTTTCGTCACATTGTCTCTGACCTAAGGAGCTTCAGGTTCTTCTTCCGAACTGTCGTTACTTTTTCTTCAGAGTGATCTACAAGTCAAGTTCAGTTGCATGATTAGAAACACCTCATAATTTTCAATACATATTAATAATGACAAATATATGTTACACAGCATGCAACTATCTTAGCCAATGGTACAACATTTATCCATATCCCGTACACATGCAGTAACTTCTAGATGCCTTCTACGCCAATGTTATCAAGAGTGTGTACTACTCCTAATATGTCAACAAAGAGGTTTCAATCTAGATAAGTAGCAATGGAATGTTGTAAATCATCATTGACTTCTTACCTACCATGTGCAATTCAATAGTATAAATGCAAACACTTAAACATGCATAATACATCAAATGTATATAAACAAGTGCACATCCAATCAATATCATGAAATGACAATTGAATATTTATCTTTATTGGTTTGGTGGGTAGACTCCTTGAGCCTTCAGCTTCATCATCTTCTTCATTCACAACTGCATCATTCATTATCCAAATGCTAGGATGGATATGTTAGACACAATGGCACACTGAGGGGGGGTGGGGGGGCGAATCAGTGGGCCAACACTTTTGACAATTTCAACTTCTTATATACTTAACATGTATATCATTCAAGGATTTCACTTAAATGCTTTCATCAATCACTAAGCTATCATAATCATTCGTCAAATTTAAACATGTCATTCATACTATCAAGTCACATCATCTGAGACAGATCACAGTATAAACTTTCTAATCTTTTTATATTTGATTCAAACAGCTACAACCGTGGGGTCTATAAGCTTCAACTGAATCAGAAGCACCAACTTCTATTCCAAGACTTAGCTTGGTCTTTTTCTCACACATGTCATCTTTCAGATCACTACTTTAAAACCTTCAAATATCTTCATAAAGTTCTGCTGTATGTATGTTACTGCTGCCATATCATCAATCCGTCCACATCATCTTTCTGTCCATCACCATATCCTCATTCAACAACATGTCTTCATCAATCTGTTGCTGCTATATCATTCTGTCCAGCATCATGTCTTCATGAGTCATATCATAAACTTGTCAAACACCTACCGTATCATGTGTTTGTCAATTTGCTCATTACAACTCATCAATTCCCTTTCACAATCACGTCTTCTACTTCAATCTTCACTAAGTAAAACAATGTCATACTACTCCATCTACATACAATAAGGTAGTCAATCTTTAACACTTCTCATTAACTTACTCAAGGATTAGTTAACTTTCATCATAATAGACAAGTATAATAAACAAGTAACCATATTCAACCAAACAATCCTTATCAATGGAAACTGTTTACAAGTGTCAACTAGGCATACTAAGTGTTATCACCAACCTTGTAGTTGCCTGTGTGAGGTGGATCCAGGATGGATGGTAGAGGGGCAAGCAACTAAGGGGTGGAACCAACACTGCCTAGACTCCCAAATGGATGGTTGTCACGCCAATCAAGGTAGCCTTCACTTTATGTTATCTAAGTCCAAGACAACAATGGGGGAGACCTGGATCTACTCCCGACAGGAGAGATCAGACCTAGACACCAGAACAGATCAAATGTGGCTTTGAGGTACACAAGGTGTAAGGTAAATGAAAACCCTAGCTCTAGGGTTTGGGTACTAGCAACAAATGGAAATGACCACTGTCTTGGGAAACGTAACTGTGATAGGGTAAGCAAGGACAGAGTTGGGACTGTTTAGTACCAAGGAGACAGACTTAGTGAAAGATAGGTAACTTGAGTTATCAAGGAATGTTGGCAAAGAGAATAGGATTAAGGTCAATTTAGGGCTAGCACTAGAGATAGGAGATCAGTGCCTTTCGTGCATTGGGCAATGGAGTCAGTATCAGCACAGTGTTTCAGTGAACCCACTTGGGATATACCCTGATCTATGGACCCAGAAAAGGATTTGGCTCGGAAGATTCAAGTTACAGGATAATCAACAGAAGGAGGGCTAGCGCTAGGGTTTGGAGAGGCAGATCTGCAGATCTAGAGCCACCAGGAGACTATCCGCTCAGCGTTGGAGGGGAAATGAGATCAGGATGGCTCGATCTACAAACCCAAATCAGAAAATTGCAGGAAAAATCAAATCTGGAAAAGTCAAAATTTGATGAGGGGGTTAGGAGGTTGAAAGTCAATTTTTCAGATCTAGGGCAACCTGGCAGGAACTAGCTCAGCGTTGGGGTTGTTCTGGAGTGCTTAAGCCCTGATCTACCAGCCTAGCCTGTCAGATTTCAGAAAAAGTAAACTTTGGAAAAGTCCAGTTTTCAATGAAGGCGCTAGGGCTGTTTTAGTCTAAAACTCAGATCTAGGTCAAACTGCCATGAATCTGGACAGCGTTAAGGGTGATTTGGACTGTGTGGGACTTGATCTATCAGTCTATGAAATCGAAAATCAGAAAAAATCAAAACCCTAGCAGGTCAAATTTTCAGTGGGGGTTATGCAGTTTTCAGGCTAAAAATCAGATCTAGGTCAAACCAGCAGGAATTTGACCAGTGTTGTAGTAGATTCAGTGAAGGGGAGGCTCGATTTATGAAACCCAGAAGTGGTTTGGCCAAAGATCGGACGGTTCCCAGATTTAGTACTTTTTAGGGTTTTTTAATATTTTAGGAATTTTCAGAAAATTGGAAGGAAAAGTAGGTACAATGGATTCAGATCTGTGAAAGAGAGGAGATTTACCTGTTGGATCGTACCTGGAAATGCTTGTAGAAGTCTTAAAATTGATGATCTTTGCTATCCCGATTAATTCTGGAAGATCCAAGTGATTTCTATGACGGATGTAAACCCCAAGCCACCAATATGCCCCCTACCCTGCATGAGCAAACGTTAACAATATCATATTTTCCAAGACAAGATAAATAAACTAAATGCTATAGGAAAGTAAAAAGAAGTAATCATAGATCACAATGAAATTAATGAAAACCCCCTGATCCAAGATGAAGAAAACTGAACGAGTTGACGTCCCCTTGCAAAAACGCTCTAGCCAAAACGCCCTCCTATAGACAAGACAATGATAGCAAAAAAATATAGATCTCACATGAATTTCCACAATGCTAGGAAGCAGAAGACTATCCAATCACCATTTGAGAACATCAGATGCAAAGCAGATCCAGAAAATATCCACGGAAAAATCTTTATATTATTCAGATCCAAGAGCCAAAGACCCCTTACAAATGAGAAGCTCTCTCTTTTAAATAGAGATGAGAGAACCACAATCATAATCGAATCTTAACCACTTTCAAAACGAGTGGCTAAGATTAAAAGATAAAATGTTCTAATCAATGGTTGAGATGAGCTCAACATACAATACATGGATCAATATAACCATAAAGTACCAAAGTGGACTAAATCATTCATAAAGAGGGTACCCCACTCAACAAGAAATAAATGAAGCACATGGTGGGTCTAAGGAGTGTTGACTAACTCCCTCTGGGTGTCCCCATGGCACAATAAAATAATATAATATTTTAATTCTTTGACTTTGTGCCTCCTTAAGGAAATCACGAGCCTCCCAAAAGCTCCAGAAAATAATATAAAAATGCCCAAAAATAGGTGTGGGCCCAATCAGGTGCTGCAACTGCTGGAGAAGGTGTGGAGGACATCACTCTCATCATTATGACTCATCCCAGGTCATTTCCTTGCCTCAGTAGCCCAAATTGATTTCTTCAATAGCCATTTAATCATTTTTTAATCTGCCTCGGGAAACGTGAACATATCAAAATAGCCTTCTAGGGTGCCTGCGTTGTCAAACTAAGCCTACCAGGCTCTTTGGGATGGGGGTACTATGGTACAAACAAGTGGCTACACCCCCTATGGCCATACAACGTCCTAGGAGATCCAACTAAAACATCTCCATGATCAGACATATCAACCTGTGAAGAAAAATTGCATCAGAAATGCAAAATGAGCTTGATCATATCTGCAAGTGCCCGGAGCTGGAAATAAACTGTCTCATTAGACTCAGAGAGTTCAAATCCATCTAAGGTGTATACTCATACCCCTCACAGGTCTCTATCTGATCATCAACCATATCCAATAAACAATATAACCATCTGTAAATGATCAGACACCAATAATAACTTAGACTATCATCCATCTGCTGCAAGTGTTAAAAGGCTAAGACATGCTCTAGAACTCATTCAGGTAACAATCACAATAAGTAGCAGTCATTTCACTGGCGGTACATCAACCAATACATATATAAGGCTTTATTTATTATTACTCAGACTAGACTTTCAAGACTATACTCATTTCATAGTTGTAGCCAATTTGCTAGGGAAGGGTGAAGGCTGAAATTGACAAGGCTAAGGCAAATGATGACTTCCTGCTTAACATCATGACACTTTGGATATGGAAAGTGTATACTCACTATAACCAATGCCAAACAAACAACAACACAAGGAATGGCAGTGCCTTACAAATGGTTGAGTTGTTTAGAGAGTGCTTATTCAACTTAGGCATCATGTCTACATCAAGTTAGATCCAAGTTCATTAGGACCATCAATTTTATTTCCATGGCCTTTTTGGCCTATATGACCCTTTGGGACTTCACTAGTGCTTAAAAGCACAACTAATCGCAGCTTTCATCCGGGGCATATTTATATTTATAAGGTCAGCGATATTTGGATATAGCATATTTTTAACCATTGCTTTTTTGGACCTTTTCTTATACCCTTCCAGGGGTATTTTAGCATTTCATTGCTCTTGCCCTTTTTCACATATGTTAAGAAACACAGTTTTAGCATTTTCATTTTCCATGGGTGCATATAAAATATTTCCAATGCAGGTAGTACATGAGCTTTCAGTTTTAGCTAACAACATCTCAAGTGACCAGGGGGAGTTCTACACAGTGCCAAACATCGGGACAACCGACCAGAATGATTTAGGCATACAATCCAACTCACCAAAGGCAAGTTCTGTCACCAATTCAGAGCCGAGACACAATATAAATAGGGAGGCTTGTCCAACAAAGGTTCTAGCGAGGGAAAAGGTCCTCCATGCCATAAGTCAAGAAGTCAGTCGAGTTGAAAACAAAACTGGAGAGTACAATAGTCCACTGATACAATAATGATCCGTCAAAACTGCTCATCTCAGCATCTCATATGTAAGAGATCTGGCTGAAAAATGTACCGTGTCTGAAAAATAGAATATGGTAGCCTGGTTACTATATATGTGATAACACTCAGGAATCAAACCAACTTAATACGGTCTTCAACAAAGCTTGGATAGTGATTGCTGCAACTTAGAAATTGTGGAAACTTTAAATAAAGATCATACTCAGCCTTAACCCGTGAACTTATAGAATCTGTTGAAATCAGCATCAGTAGGCATTCTCCAAGATCTGAGGTCATAAGAGACCACCCTGAAGCTAGCCAGGGAGACTTGGAGATTAACCAGTTCTGTGAGTCA
>LPNX011121981.1:142499-189449 GCA_001517045.1 Pseudotsuga menziesii
CTGCTATACTCCGAAGATTGACTGCTGCTATGTTTTGCTTAACCAAAAATCAGAGCTCTCATTACCACTGAATTCCCCACCACTTGCCTACGGATGCCACAGTTTACTTGCTCCTCATCAAATTCGAAATTCCTCAGTGAGAAGCCTGAAATTCCTCAGTAAACAACCGAATTTTCTTAGAGCAAGTCGTTGTTTTTGGAGCTCTCAGAATTCAATTTTTGAATGAAAAGTCATTGGGTATTTATACTCGTTTTCTATCATGGTTTGGAGCCGACCTGTCTATATATATTTATTTTTTAAATTAATAATTAAACTCATGTCTGTTGGGTCGACTTCTCAGGCATTTTCAAATTTTGTTTTAATTCTTTACACCTATTTTATCATGTCCATGTTGGAGACTTTTCCAACATGCTTCCATTCATTTGTCCTTTGTCCATGTCATCAATGCTTGTCATTTGTCATTGTCTTGTCCATATCAACACTTGTCATGTTTGTCTTCCATGTACTTGTATCCATGCTTGCCTAGTCACCTTTGCCATCCAATGACATGTCCTTCATTGTCCTAGCAATGTCAACATGTGTGTTCTTCATGTCATTGTCCTTTGCCTTATTGTTCTTGGCCATATCATCATCAAGCCATGTCGTCATCCTTTGCTTTGTCCATAGCATTGTCTCCATGTCCTTCATTGTCCACATTTGGACCTTTATCTTGTACCATGTCTTGTCTTCATAACCTTTGCCACTTGTCATGCTATCAATGGTTGTCCTTTGTCATCATGTCCTTCATGTCACCAATTTGACCTTTGTTATTAATGTATTGTCATCAATGACAACCATATTCATTAGGATAAGAGGTTCTTCATGAGTTGAGTCCTTCATATTCCTCATCGCTTGAGGAATCTTCTTTGAATCGTGAGAGCTTGATCTTCAGTTGCTCCCATCTTCTCTTCCATTATTATGAGCCGAGCTTCTTCTTGTGTGCACTCTTCCCAGAGTTTGTTGAAGGTAATCAACTTCCTTCTGGCACACATTCCTCAAATGAATGAATCCAATGATCATGGGAGGCCATTCAAGGTGGTAATAACAATCTCTTCTTCTTCTTCGATTGCTTCGTCATAGCATCAAACACTTCCTTTTGGTGTCTTCAAGGATGACACATGAGGGATGAGATGATCGTTAATAGAATCTGCAATGATTCTCTTGGCTCTAGCCTTAGCCTCATCTCCCTCACGCTCTTAGAACTTTGTTACTGAAATACTGATCCAAGTCATTTTCTTCAAGGATCAGGAAGGTCCTATACTTCCATGCTTGGAAGTTGTCAGCTTCATCAAGCTTGTCATCAAGCTGGGTGTGATTAGTCAATTTGAAATGAGAACCTCAAATGGAAATAACAAAGATTTAGATCTTACCAATTTGAGGTGTCCGACCTAGTTCCGGAGCTGGTTGATCTAGGGTTTGTCAGGAAAAACCCTAATTTTTCAAACTTGGAATTTCAAACTTCTGATTGGACAGAAAGATGGGTCTCTTTAAGGCGAGCTGTCCAATATACTCCTTTTCTGAAAATAGTGGTGGGAAGCTTCCAGAACAGGAAGCCCTAGTTTTCTAATTTCTTCTGCAAAAATTTCTGATATTGATTCTGCTGTATCTCCAAAGTTTCGACTCCTTACAATTTGAAACTTCACACTGAGATAGCCTTATATGTCTTCTTTCCAACCCCACAGGTTAGAGCAGAAATGGATTCTCCAAGTGGGACTTATGTTGAGTTTTCCAAGGTGACTGTTTTGTAGACTGTTCAGCATAGCGAACTTGTACGACTGCGACGTGTCACTGTTTCACATTCTGGGTCTGAAAAGTTGACCACAGAAACAAAAGTCCATGCCCTACCTACAACATCTTGCGAAATTTCATTTGGACCTTCCTAGGCTGAGATATAACAAGTCTCACTAGGTCACCTGTTTATGACTGTATTTTGGAGGAATCTGGAACCCTGATTTGGAGGAATCATATCTCCTGAAGTATAGCGAATCTGAGGTTGAAACTTTTACATGAGGTACAACAAGATTTCCTCTTCGACCTGTAAAAGTTTTGACTCCTGAGCCTTCTCCAATCTCGATTTGTAGCGAAAGTTCCAAGATGACTAGATTTAGTCTTCTAGGGTTTTCAAGCATGAAACCCTAATTTCCAGTAGTTGTCATTGTAGCTGCATTTCAGCTGCACAGTGCCTTCTTTCAGGGTGGCTCTGATACCATGTTAGTTTTTCTAAGTTATTTTACTTAGGATCTTTATCTAAAACAATAATAAGCACAACAATACATCAAAGATACACAAGAGACATAAGAGAGAAAGATTTTCATCGGGGAAACCATAAAGGAGAAAACCCCACAAACTTCCTCAGAATAGTTCCGTCACAAAGATAAGATGACAAGCTAATAACCCAAGAACAATATGTCTGCAACAGCTCTCTGTACCTCCTCTTCCTCTCTCTCCTAAAGCGCACATGAGAGAGCAAGTGAAGTGTGTGACAAATAAGGAGGGCGCCTCCGTATTTATATTTTTCCGTTGAGTTGTTAACTCAACAACTAGGTCGCCTAGGTTACTTGTGGGGCCGACCTACCTAAGAATACACATAAACACATTTTACTTTATTTAACTTGGGGACTATTGCCCCAAATTACAACAAAGGGTTTACCTCAGTGACCATACACAATGATGACATCCCCAAAGGAGGAACACACATCCTCGATGGGGGTACAACAATATACAATAGTAATATACATCAGAATATCTTCCGAAGTTACAATTACAACAACAACCACATCATCCAATGCTATCGTTACTCCCTCTGAACTAGAAGACTTCCCTGCCACCTGCTTTGGAATTTGCTCTGAAGATTTGTTCCTCCTAACCATGCTCTTAGGAACCTCCACCTACTCTTCAACATCCATTAATGTCAACTCATACTAATTGGTCTTCACAGTACTGGAAGAAGCTTCACACCCATCTTCTGGATTAGAAGTCAGGGTCCTCGGTATCAACTCAATCTTTGGAGCCCTCTGCTCACTCTCTGTCACTGACATCAATCCTTGATCCAAGATCCACTTCGAACCGCATACAAGCTGACCCAACAACCTGTATAACTTACCGTGTATGACACCAAGCATCACTGTTGCATCCTAGTTAGCTCTCTCTGAGCATATGAGCACTTGTCCATCTTGGAACATAACCCCATACCCCTTGTCCTCCAGAGCTGAGACTGAGACCAAGTTCATGTTTAGCTCTGGGACATACATCATTCCTGCCTCTTACAAAGATCCTTCTAACTACAATTGGAATAACACTGTCCCGACTCCCTTTACTGCATGTATGTTGTTAACGCCACAAGCCACATGGTAGTTTGAGTCTGTCTTTGAAACACTAAAGAACACATCCCTCATCCCCATCATATGGCTAGATGCTCCACTTTCCACAACTCATGCATCACTATCGTCAAGCCAGGCACCTCTAACACCAGTGCCAGAGAGACAAGAAGCCAGTGAGAATTCCTTCTCAAACTTGGCTGCAAACTCCTCAACCTCTATTGATGTTGCAAACTCCTCCCTCTAGTATTCATCTTGGTATGCCACTTGCTCTTCCTTTCATTACTTGTAAGAGCAATGTTCTCCTCATCATCGTCACCCTTTAGTTGGTTGCTATGCAGAGCCTCCTTCTGAGTCTCTTCCTGGATGAAGTCATACCATAGCCTCTTCTAGTTAGGAAGATGTTCCCTTGTCACAACTTCCTCAACGAAGGAATCCCACTGCTCTGAAAATCCATTCAAAGCTGCCCTTGCGAGTTCTTAGTCTGGCATTGTCTCCCTAACTGTAGCTAACTCATCACGAATCTGTGATATCTTGGTGAGATAACAAGTCATTGTATTAGTCTTGGATTCGTACGGAGTTGTATGGAATTGTCCTTACGATCTTGTAGACTACCTACGATCTATACATATTCTGTATCGTACAAAATTATGTATTGTTTGTGTTAGGTTTTATGGATAGCAACATAATTTCAATTGCATCACTAAAAGAATAACCAAGCACAGAAACAATAGACACAGAAATTTAATTTGGAAAACCACTAAGGGAGAAAACCCAACAACCTTCTAATAGAGATAATCAGTTCAAAGATCAATGTTCATCTAGATACATATGTAGCATATAACAGAAAGATAAAACCCCAAGAATATAAGAGTAAACTTCTTCAATGATGGAGAACCCCCAAAAACTTCTTGTAGTATAGACACAGAAATTTAATTTGGAAAACCACTAAGGGAGAAAACCCAACAACCTTCTAATAGAGATAATCAGTTCATATATCAATGTTCATCTAGATACATATGTAGCATATAACAGAAAGATAAAACCCCAAGAATATAAGAGTAAACTTCTTCAATGATGGAGAACCCCCAAAAACTTCTTGTAGTAGTAGCAAACTTCTCTCTTGCTTGGAGCGAACTTGCTTGGTGAGAATGAGTGAGGGCGCCTTCTATTTATACTTTATCATGCTGACCTTTTAACTTTTCAACTGGGGTTGACTTGTCTCTTTAGCTGGGTCGACTTCTCTTTTGGTGTGCATAATATGTGTCATCTTCTAGTTTCTTTTGGGGCCGACTTGGTGAGGATGCCTCCTGCAGCTACTACATTAACACTCCCTCTTAGCCAGGGAGGCATCATCATATTGGAACATGTATGGATATCATTTGTACATCACGTTTGTCTCGAACATCTCTATATCATAAGGAAGGTCTTCCAACACAATCTCAGTCCATTGAGAAGTGTCAACAACTCTACCCAATCCATCGGGGAGTCAACATGCATCAACTCAACCCAGTCCATCGTGGAACATGCAACAACTCAACAACTCTACCCTGTCCATTGGGGAACCTGCAATATCTCAACAACTCTACCTAGTCCATCGGGGAGTCAACCCAGTCCATCAGGGAACATGCAACAACTCAACAACTCTACCCAGTTCTTCGAGGAGTCAACATGCATTAGCTCAACCCAGTCCATCAGGGAACATGCAATAGCTCAACTTAGTCTATCGAGGAGTTAACCACTCTACCCAATCCATTGGGGAGTCAACATGCATCAACTCAACCCAGTCCACCAAGGAACATGAACGTAATATATATGCCAGTATGCTCCAGTATGCACTAGCCTCTCCACTCCTTCATAGAGTGATTGGGAGAATGCACTAAATCTCTCCATCACTTCTCATGATATCCCATAGATCTCCCCACTCCTTCACAGAGTGTCCGGGAGTATGCGCTGGCCTTTCCACCCCTTCTCAAGGTGTCCGAGAGATCTTCCCAATCCTTCTCAGAGTGTCTGAAACAATGTAGTGGCCTCTCCACCCTTTCTCAGGGTGTTCGAGAGATCTCCCCACCCCTTCTCAGAGTGTCCGAGAAAATGCAGTGGCCTCTCCATCCCTTCACAGCGTGTCTGAGAGATCTCCCCACTCCTTAGAGTGTCTGGGAGAATGTAAGAGAATCAACCTCCCCTCTTAGTGAGGGAAACAATCATGGGTCCAATCTCCCCACTCCTTCTCAGAGTGTCCGGGAGTAAAATCAGCCTTCCCTCTTAACGAGGAGAGCAATCATGGAACCGATCTCCCTACTCCTTCTTAGAGTGTCCGGGAGTAAAATCAACCTTCCCTCTTAACGAGGCGAATCAACATGAGACTAATCCCTCCACTCCATCATAGAGTGTCTGAGAGAAACTGAAATATCGACCTTCCCTCTCAGTGAGGGAGACATTCTCTAGCTACCCTGTTGGGAGCGGAGAGTGGGGGTGGGAAGCAAAATTTTCAAAAGCTTTTGTTTTGGGAGCGTTTTTTATACAATACATATTTTAATATATTTTGATGCATTTATATTAAAAAACATGTATTTTGCCAAATTAGCTATACAAAACATGGAAACATAGATATAACTATTTAATACACATATAACATCAATCATCTAGGAGCTATAACTTATAACATTGTCATCAAATGATCAATGATCAATCATCAACAACATCAACATTCAAATTTCAACATATAATATTTGCCATCAACAAAGTCTAACAAATAACATCAACCATGAAATTAAACAAAGCATCATAATATCACATTCAATACCAGAGAGTTGCAAGATCATAAGATGCAATCAACAATTTAAAGTTCAAACTTCAAAGGTAGGTTCAACTTTCAAGATTCAAAGGTCAAACTTTCAAAGTTCAAAGTAGGCCATAATGTATACAAAATAGGCCATAATAAACATGAAATACAAAGTACTATGATACTATCTACTAAGCTTTCCTCTTGCCACGAGAAACTTCCAATATTTTTTCTTGTGTTCTAGGTGGAATAGGAGCCTCTAGAAGTGTTCGTGGAACATGAGAAGAAGATGAATGGTCCCCACGTCCGTTGGACGTTGTGAAGCTAAAGGCAAAACTCCTGCATCTACAAACCTGCTGGTGGGTGGGGGCGACATCTCTGTTGTATGAATTGGATCACCATCATGATCACCCAATAGTTCATCCTCCAAGCGCTCTAATGCTATGGCTCCATTCTCCACATTAGCCTCCTCTGGATTGCTGTCCCAAGTAAAAAATGTTCTATCATTCTTGGCCGCTTCACAATAATGGGACAACGACCTCAAGTTGTAGTGCACATAAACCAAACTTTCAACCCATTCTACATTCAAACTATTTCTCTTGACGTTGTGGATGAAGTTGTAGGTGCTCCAACACCTCTCTGCAGAAGAACTATTAACAACCTGTGAAAGCACCCTCAGTGCCAATTTATGCAAATATGTGGCACCATTGCCATACATGTTCACCAATGGATAGGAGTCAATCTCTCTCGATCTTTGGTTGCATGCAAGGTACCAAAGATTCCATGTTCACTGATGTATTGGCTCAATTCACTCTGTAATTGAGAACACTCTTCATCAGGGACCAACTTGTCTAATGCAAGCATATACCCATTTTGCACCTCTAGATCTGTGTGCGGTCTTTTCCTAACAACATCACCAGGTGCAGGTTGGGCAAACCAAGATGGAGAATAATATTTTGGTGTTAGGACATATGTAAGGGCTTGTAGTGAAACATTCAAATTAGCCCACCTTTTGATCTCATGTTTATGAAGAGGGTCATACAAGATTGCATTTCTTTGCTCAACAATGTCTTTGATTTGACCATGCATGCTACCCATTTGCTCATAAACCTCCCCAATCATCGACTGATTTGTATCTGCAAAATGAATCATACTATAAATGGGTTGGCGAATTGTAGAACATACCTAACCTGTGCCTAGAACTCACCATCAAGGACGATGCCCTCCACCTCCTGAAAGTCATGTCTACCATATGCCCTTGCAGCTCTGTCTTTCAATTTTTGACATGAATCACTTGAGACCATACTAGTCAATGCCTCTCTTACCTTCAAAAGCCTCTTGAAGGTGAGGTAGTAGCTAGCAAATCTAATCTTCAATAGCTCCAACCTAGAGTGATTGTGAAAAATGTGGTGGGCCATGCTATGATTGGTAATATATTTTATCATTTTCTTACCTCTCTTGTACAAGTCACCAATCCATCGGTAACTAGGGTCCATCTTAACAATATCATGCATCAAAAGGTTCAATGTGTGAACCAAACACCTTGACCAAAATATGTTGGGATACTTATCCTCAATGATTGCTTCTGCTGCATTACAATTAGCAACATTATCAGTGATGACTTGAATGACATTGTATGTCCCAATCTTTTGGATGGTTTCAAGTAAAGGCTATGTAATATTAATACTAGTCTTGTAGTGATCTGAGTAGTCATGAGCTAAAAGAATGACCGCACTATTGATTTGGCTCTTTCCCTATCAAGTCCCACGATTCTAGCTTTGTCATACCTAAGGCTCCTGTATCTTTCAGGGGCACCATTGATGGATTGTACCATTCCATGCCAATAGGGTGAGCAAAGAATATTGAATGGCACACCACATGCATAGAGAAACCTGTAAACTTTTGAATCCACATCATCTCTACAACCAAGGGAATGTTATCGGAATCGGACCGGTCATCGAACCAGCAAAGCCCAAAATGTGAACCGGACCGGAACCGGCAAAAAACCGGCTAACTAAAAAATACATAAAATATTCATATTTTGTAAAAAACATATATATTCATGTGCATACATATGAATCCAAACCATTAATACAGAAATATGCAAAGTTTCTCATATATATAGCAAATATGGGTGCAAATATCCAAAATAGCACCTAGTGCAATACATCTCTGAGGTTCTGAACCAAAGTACATTAACAAAGAGGCTCCAAAGTACATCAACAAAGTTTTATTTTCTGGTTTTTAAAAAAAAAATTGAGTTTCGTGAGTCCCCAGTCTAGACCGGCCAGTTTTGACAGGTTCAGCCGGTTTTGGCCGGTCCCATGCCCGGTTTGGAAAAAAATCCGATTTTGTGATTTTTTTTGCTGACCGGACCGGCCAACCCTGTAAACCGGTTAGACCAGCCGGTTTTGCTGGTTTCGGTCCGGTTCCGATAAAACTGAACCAAGGTCAAGGAAATCCGATAATGTTCTTTGCGTAGGAAAGAATCCACTACTATGGGGGATGAGGGTCCCGATCGAGTAGATGATGATCCAGATCCACTACCAAACATTCTCTGTGAGGATTTTGATTCAACCCTTGATCTCTTGGAATTGTTTTGAGTGGCCTCTTCTTCCATCCTGTATTTGTTTCTATCTTGAGCGGGCACTTTGTTACAGGTTTTGATTCCAGTAGCCTTGCCTTGATCACATGGCATAATCCCACACAAATCCTTTCTCACACGGGTATACGAACTTGTGTAAGTTGTAGTACAGTGGGGGCATATAAACTTTGTGGTTCCACCCCCTCTCCCTCCCCCAAGCTTTGTCACATACTTTCACAAAGGTGTTGCGTCATTTTGTTTTTGCTCCTCATCACTCTTAATCTCATCATCATCATCATCCTCTTCCTCTTCCTCCTCCTCTATGGTATGTGCCACTCCCGATCTCTTTCTCCTCATCATTGCCACCATTGAATCTATTTTCCAACACCATCATCATGAGAAGAAGTGGAACCAAAAACAAAAATCACATACCCATCATGATTCTTGACTCAATATGAGAATCACTTGTTTCCTGCAATAGAATGATGGAGAAGAAGAAATGGGAAAGAGTAGGAAAGGAAAACATACAATATTTAAAATTTTAACAAAGTGAAATATTTTTTTCAAAAACAAACAAAGTTTGGGTTTTAGAGCCTACCTCTTTAGCTCTTCAATGGTGGTTGAATGTCTCTATGGAAGCCTTCAATCTCCCTTCCAAGCTCTCACTAATAGAATCCTTCAATCTCCCCTTCAATCTCCCTTCCAAGCTCCCACAAATTTGCTCTCAAACAACTAGCAAACCCACTCAAAGGCCTAGCAAGAGAAGTGAAACCAATGAAATGAGGAATAAATGAGTCCAAATGGAGTCCAATAGTGTTTATATTGCCGAAATGAACCCTAGCCAATCACTAAAAAACAAGTGGAAGCATGCAAATTTGGGAAAAATCCAAATTGGTGCGCCTAGCCTGCAGAAGTGCCCAAGAAGCGATTTCAGGAGCGTTTTTTTTATTCTGAGATCATTGAGGAAGCGGCGAGGGATCTCTTTGGGAGCGTTGATCCATCATCACTCCCTCACCGATCCCGTAAAAGGCAGGGCTCTTTTTTTAAGAGGAATCACGAATTACAAAATCGATCCCGGGAGGAAGCGAAGAGGAATCGTGATCTCGGGATTGATTCCTCTTCGCTTCCTCCGGGATCATGATTTGGGAGCGAAGCACAAGGTGTTGAATAAACTGTCATTGATGCCAATAGGTGTGTCGGTGTGTCTTGGTGCCCCTTGAGGAGCCCCTGAGGGTTAAGTAGTTGTTTGTGTCAAAGGAGACCTTTTGACCTTGTCCAAGCCCAAGTCTGAAGCCCTTGGAGCCCTTGGACTATGCCAAAATCCCTGTACGCCCTTAAGAGTGTTTAAGTTCCCCTGAGTTGTTTCTATGGTTCCCCAGTTTGTTCATTGGTTCCCCAGGCCCTCAACCTATGCTCTAATACCCTAAAAAGTGTCCTTGGTGGGTTGAAGAAGTTGAAGAATTTCAAAAAGACCAAATGACCCATTCTGTGGTCATTTGTGTTTTAATGAGGTCATGGTACCCTTGGAGATGGTCTTTTGATAATTAGGGCCCCACACACATATTGTTGATTGTCATATATGTCATGGTTGAAACCCTTGTGATATGGAGCATATCCTTGCTTGTGGTGACTTTCATGACCTAATAACAAAACCCTAAAACTCTTACCTTTGGTCTCTAATCCCACAAACTAGAACTTGACCCTATAATGTATGCCTTGCCCTTAAAACACTAATAATTCCCTAATGTTGCATGATCATGCCTACTGCACCTTTACATTAACTCTGGAAGCTCTCATTTGGTGACCCTTAAATCTACAATTCTCTTAAAAGTCCATTAAACCCTTAACATTAAGTGTTGAACAAAATATTTAACCTCCCCTTGCTAAGGTCGGCTCCATTAAATGATTGTGTGATAATACAAATAAAAATTTAATGAAATACTTTTAAAACCTCATGAAGTCGACCCCATATTGTTAAAACATTTTTAATAAATTAATTGACCCTCAAGGAAGTAGGCCCTAGTCTATCCTCCTCCACGCCTAGTCAAGTGTATTTATACACCAAAATGTTTGCCATAACTATCCATCAATGAATATAACATTTGGACTGAGGGAACTCGTAGAGGAAAGCTTGGATTGAGGTTTTTTGGTGGCAGCAGACCATAGACATCTTCACATTTCTTTGATATTTTTTTTATCTTGGTTAACAGCTGTTAGAACTCAGTGGAAGCAGTCCTTGTAAATAAGCTTACAAACATCTATTTGACTACCATTTGTCCATATCCCTTTCCACACTTCTGCTTGAATAATTCTGAGTTTCTTGGGTGATTATCTTCCACACAGTCCGAATTTATTATCTTGCTTAACAGTCCTTCTACGACATGAAAAGGCTATATGGAAAGATCAAACTAATCTCTCAACTAGTAGAAAGGCTCAATATGAGATTGGGGGATTTAAGACAATAAGGATAAATGGGACATAAGATGTGAGTTCATCTAGAAAACTAAAGCAGCTTTCATATTCTGAGTGTTTGGTTAGTTGACAGTTAATCATTGCTTGGCAGTTAAAGCAAGGTTGCAATCTATTGGGCTTTCCAATATGGAGTTGTATGGTGGCACATGCATTCTGGGAACAAATGACAACCGATTATTTTTGCTTGTTCTCGAGGTAACTGTGAGACATTGAGTGACCCACTATTTTGGCCTAAACTATAATTTGTTTGAGTCAACCAGATTGTACTGAGCTGCTGCTGTTTTGTCCCTTATTCTGGGGCTGATGAACCTTCATTTCCAGACACATTTGGGCTGGATTACCCCCAGTAGGAGCCAACCTTTAATATTTTGTCTTTTTTTTTTAATTAAACTGTCCAGTGTCATTAATCTTTTTAATATTACGCTTATTTTCCGCTCATTAATTTTTTGCTCTTTCCTTTTTCCACGAAAATTTGAGCTTTAATAACTGTGTTACCAATCACACATAGGCCTCTTATTGTTCCTGTTTTACAGAGGAGGTACTGAAAAGGGATTGAAACTGTCAATTTCATAGAATTGTGGAAAAGAAACATAAGAGACAAGGATAGAAAGGAAGGTGTTTTGAAATCTTTTTCTGTCACTTGTGAAAAATGAGCACCCGTTTTTGTTTTGTTTCAAGGTTTATTCATTGTGTGTTTTTTTCTCCGAGTGGAAGTCAATCTGGTATTTATATCTGATGAGTGAAGTGAATTGCAGATGGTGGTCAAGGGATACTGTTGCTGTTGTCACTGGTGCAAACAAAGGCATTGGTTATGAAATTGTCCGGCAGTTGGCGAAGGAAGATGTCACAGTTATATTGACAGCAAGAAATGAGAAATTGGGCATGTTATCAACTGAAAAGCTTCAGGCAGAAGGCCTTAATATTGATTTCCACAAGTTAGATGTATGCAGTACTGATTCTATAGCCAGTCTGTCAGAAAATATTAAGCAGAAATATGGTGGATTTGACATTTTGGTACTCTTCTTGGCTTTGACCTTCTTCTAAAATAAGTACACAGTAAAACAGGGGTTTATATTATTCAGTAATGACTTGTATGCAAGCATGTGTGCATATGTTGCTCTCATTGAGAAAATAATAGATTCTGTATAAAAACTACTTTCGCTTTCTATCCCTACTTATGGTGTTATGCAGCTGCATTTTCCACGTCTAAACTTTTTCATGCCTACATGTTGATGGAAGCCTCTTGACTTGGAAACTGTATACCCTGTTCTACTGTTCTTCGTCAATTTTTAGAATTTGTATATTCAGAAAATGAGATTAAATCCTTTAAAGAAGCTGAATTCCACATGAACAACAGTAAAAATACAGTAATACTGTAATAGACTTGCCAAAAATAACGAAAGGAAACTTTTAATTGTGCAAGGTTTGAACAAGGAAAGGAAACTTATTAGGATCCTATTGCTTTTTAGAAATAAAATATTTTACCCTTAGAAATAAATGGAAACATGCTAGACCATGTTTGCTGCCAAAAGTTGCTGTTCGTAGTAAAAGAAACAGGAAAAACAAGGGGCAGGCTTTTGTTTCTACATATTCAATGGGAGACCATTAATTATGCTCTTGATGTTCTTTTGGAAAATGGAACTTTAAAATTAAAACTGACAAAGGGGATATCAGCAGCACATAAAGTGTTATGCCAACATTTATTGCTAGAATGTGTTACCAACTAAGTTGCACTAAGTTGGATTTCTAAATGAGCCATCAAAGATGAACAATCACTTGTTCAATTTTCAAGTTCAGAAGTCTTTGCAGGCCTTCCTAGGCCCTTTTTAAATTTTTTTTAACATGTTCATACCCCATGGGGAATTGTAATAAAATGAATTAGCATGATGACTTTATGTAAAAGGTTTGGTTTCCTAGGATTTAATCATTAATGCATTATTCTAGGGTGTTTTTTCCTTGTTAATTATTTATTGTTTTTAAGCGACAAATAATTTTCGAGTTTTTCACCCAAACCTCCAAAGCTGGAATAATTGCCTTAGTGGTTAAGCCTTAGGAGGTTATTAAAGCCTATGCGTCGATGTATATTACCATGCTAAGCATTATTTTGAGTCATTATGAACATGTCCCAAGTCCCCCATATTTTTTTTTTAATTTTCGGAAAACAATATTTTTTTTTCCCATTTTTACAGGTTTATTTTTAATAAGTTAATTATAAAAATGTAAAAAGTCATAAAAATGTGACTAAGAGGTTGTTTTTGCCATGGGGGTGCTCATTTTCTAACTCAAGACCCACTTTCCTAAGTTTTCGAGTAATTATTTAACCCCAAAATTAAGAATTACTTGAAAAACCCAAAAAGACAAAAAAAATGAAATATTTAAAAAATTCGGCAATTTAAAAAATAAAAGAAAATTGCCAAAAGTGAATTTTATGACTTGACAAACTAAAGGGGCAAGCACCCGGGCAAGTTGGGCAGGCTAGATGTTGCCATTTTTCACTGAGCCAAGCATTAGATGTTTCCTCAATTTGAGAGAGGCGCATTTCCTCAAGTGGGGGCGCAAATCCCAAAAAATATTGGAATGTAGTGTGAGTTGGCATGACAGTTGAGGATGTGGCATCCGATTTTGGAAGTTGCTATCAATCTTACCCTCATCCAATTCATTCCATCTTGTTTACACTTCATACAAAGCAATGTTGCTCTCATGCATAGATGCGCCCCTCTTGGCTTGCCGGTTTTGCTATTTAAGCAGGCACTCTCTCTTCATTATGGACAGTTGAATTTGGCCATTGAACCTCTGCTTCTGTATTGTGTAATTTTGATTATTGATTAATTAAATGGTTTGGAGGCTGATGCAAGTGTGGTCTATGGTGTTTGGATGTGTGTTCATTGATGCAATATTGAGGTAATCTGTAGATTTTCACAAGCTTGTATGTGTTTGGGATTGCAGGCTTTTGAACGAAACTGTGTTCTAGTAAGATAGGAAGTAATACTCTCGTGATTACCTATTATTGTTATTTGTAGTAGAATGCTTATGAGTTTATGACTATTCTTGTTTGAATTCATATTTTCATTAAGTATGTATTATTGGATAACAACGACATTTAATCCCCATTTGCAAGTTTTGTAGATCTTTTTACAGGTTGCTTAAGTTGGAGTTTTGGATGAGCACGTTAGCTCTACTTCTACTCCAGTAAATCTTAAAGAAAGGACTTCATCCCATTGGCAACACTTTGTGGATATCTTCTCGCTTTTCTGTGCTCATTGATCAAGCTTGGTGGATACCCTTCTGTCACGAAAAATTTAATTTTTCTTTGCAGTTACTTTTCGTAGTGCATAGTTAAATCTCTTCAACATATCAAAGAATATTTTATAATTCTGATTTATATATGCACTTAAAAGGTTCAGATCTGATCATAAAGAAACATTTTACAAGATCTAGCTATCAACAAGTACTAGTTTAATACTTTAAATTTTTTCTATCTTTAAAAGTACTTGAAGTTTGTGCAAAATTTTATCATATCATTTGATTATTTGACATATTTAACTAATCATTGCTTGTTTTTTTGCAACAGAAGTTGATTAAAGAGAGAGGCACTTTGGCCAAATTTTGAAGATCCAGGCCATCTGGAGATCCATTTTCTTATAGCTTCTTCCTTGGCCATTTTTTAAGGCCTTTTAAAATTTGTAAACTTGTGTTTCCTATTCTACAAAGGAACACAAGTATTTCTTCTTCTAAATCATTTAAAAAAAAAGAGAGGCAAGTGGGCAGCCAAGTGCCCACACCCCATCCCCCCAGGGGGGATTCACTTTTTTATTTTTATTTTTTTAATTTTTTTTAAAAATTTTTGTTAAGTTTCTTAAGTAAAATTAACCAATCCGGTTGTGTTCTCGGTAACGAGAGTATTGACATTGTGATTTAAAAAAAACCCATATTTAGTTTTAAAACTCCTAGAATCAACAAGGCTTCAATTCTCCTATGCTCTTGTGACCACTGCAGGCCATTGGATGGATCGGGGGGACAATCAGAAAGGGATTGGAGTGACTAGTAATTAGTCGAACACTTCAATCAATCCCTACAATGAAAATCAGACACTTTTCGATGTTACTAAGTTGTGGGGAAATTCTGTAAGTGAAGCGGGAACCACTAGAAAGTGACCATGAGGCACCGTTAGGCTACACCCTTATTGGTGACAGGTGTAGCATTGAACACAACCCCACGACTCCATCTAGCCCACATGTCACCGTGAGAGCCACTCCTTAGTAAATCTGGACACATTCCTTGTACCCCTTGGGTATATCAGGAATACCATTCCCCTTAATAATTAGATGATTACCATATTTTAATAAAATTTACCAAGAATAAACCCATTCCTTAATCACTCTTTTAATAATGTTAAAAGAAACCAACCGAGACAACTGCAATACTTATCGAGATCTCACTAGCAACCCACATTCATGCAAGCACTCCAATAGCATTGGTCTTTATTATATCCATTTGTTTTCTGAGCATTTAAGTTAATTCATGTGATTGGTTGAATGTTGTTTACATGTTAGCGACTTAATTATTCTTGCAAGGTTATCTCAGTTGTAATATTTTATATCATTTGTATCTCCTAGGTTAGTTGTTTTATAGATTAAACAACCTTAGTTTATTTTACTAGGGACCACCCCCCTTGGCTTCGCTAGGAGAGAGTCTAGACGGAGGAGTCAAGATCAAGTGACAACACTTGAATCTTGCTTGCCTCCAAGGTCGCACCCAGTGGCTTGAAGATTTCTTCCACGTGACCCGAGGTGTGAATTAGGTGGCAACATTTTGGCGTCGTTGCTGGGGATAAATCTTTCTATTCTCGGAATACGACTTTGAGTTTTCTTTTTTGTTTATTTATGCTTTGTTTGATGAATGTTGAAATTTGAATAAATTTTACTTAGATCATCTAGCGACTCCACTATTTTTAACTTTACCAAGGCATTCAACAAGGAGAAATTCTGAAGGCTTGCTTTAGTTCATCCTTGAGCCTAAACAGGTCTATCATAGGAGGAAAAACAAGCTAGCTTCTCGTAGGATCCTTGAAAATCTTAGATCTGAGTCAATCCTTGACATTCACCTTTTATTTGTTGATCCTCAATCAAGTGATTGACCTACCAACATGGGCGATCTTTTTAAACCCTTCGACTTTGCCGCCATTGCTGGTTATCCTCATCAAATCCATGATAAATCCATTGAGAAGGTTCCCTCTTTTCATGGAAATGATGCTATAACTACGAAGTCTCACCTAATGTTTTTCACGTAGTGTTATACCAAGTGGTGCCATAATGTGAATTTTGAAGTTGTAAAGATGAAGCTCTTTGCCTTATCCTTAGAAGCTGATGCATTTGAATGGTTCTCCAATTTGGCTGATAACAACATCAAAACCTTCGCAGAGTTTGAGACAAATTTCAAATCTAGATGGGGTGTCAAGAAAGAGAACTGACACCTGTTGGCTACTTTGATTGAAACTAAGAAGAAAGAGAATGAGACAATCGAGGAGTTTAATAAAAAGGTCAAGGATTTGATTTCAAGACTTCATAAAGATATTAAACCTCCTGATGCCATTAGAGGAAATTTCAATTTAAAATAGGCCTTCCAAAAATAAAACAAATTCCATGTCATCATGTATTAGCCAATCAAAATGCTTTAAAATTCAAAAAGGGAGCACCTCTTAAACAATTTTTTAATATAAATTTTTAGGATAGGTATCATAAAAAAAATTCATTTTTTGTTCGTATTTTCGACATATCTCCTTGTGCTTTTACTCAAATTTCGATCGGGAGAGCTCATTGGATGCGGAATTAAATTCAGCATCCAACGAGTACCCACTTGGCATACTTTTGACGGGACCTGCTACCCCAAAAACAAGAAATACTTGAAAAAAACGTGATGCGGCATACTTTTGACGGGACCCGCTACCCCAAAAACAAGAAATACCTGAAAAAAACGTGATGCTGATGTCAGCATCACGTTTTTTCAGGTATTTCTTGTTTTTGGGGTCAGCATCACGTTTTTTTCAGGTATTTCTTGTTTTTGGGGTAGCGGGTCCTGTCAAAAGTATGCCGAGTGGGTAGTCGTTGGATGCTGAATTTAATTCCGCATCCATTGAGCTCTCCCGATCGAAATTTCAGTAAAAACACAGGGAGATATGTCGAAAATACGAACAAAAAAGTAGTTTTTTCTTTTCTTCCTCGAAAATTAATAAATATTATTTTATTATTTTAACTATTATTTTATTAATTTTCCTTAGGAGGCCCATTTTGAGTTGAAATTTCCTCTAATGATCATCAATTCTCATCTTACTATATAGAAGCTTTTGAAGGTGAAATGAGATATCAACTCAGAGATAAGGAGCCAATGACTCTACATGGTGCTATGGAAACCGTCGAAAAGATAGACAAAAACATGCAAGCATTTGGAAAATCCAATCTACCTGGGTTGTTTAGAGGCAGTGCTTCCATTCCCAAACTGCATGATTCCAAGGGAAAAGCGTTTGAAACAGAGAATAAAGATCAGACTAAGGAATTCATCAAGGAGATAACATAATTGATGAAACAAGTGATGGTAAATCATACTTCCCAAATGAATGCTATGCAAAATAGATTGATGACCATGGAGAAGAATCATGTTGGTCAAAATCAAAGAAGTTTTCAATCAAGGCCAAATCAAGAGTGGGAGAAGAAGTATTCTCCTCAAGAGCAGAGACCTCTTAACCAACTTGAAACAAATAACGTGGTTGATGAGGTTACTCCTTATCGCAGACCTTGTGAAGACTTCCATGAAGAGTCCACTTGTCCAAGTTTTTGTTACATAATGGAACAAGAACAGATTGAGACAAACAATTTTGTGGGCTATCATAGATACCCTGATTATATAAACAATGTCAGAAATGTCCATCCTTTCTCAAAAGAAAAATGGAAACAAGCAAGGGAGTACAGTGAGGAGAAGGATAATGCGTCAAAGTTTTTTGGTGAAAAACCTACTCCTGAGCAGATCATTGAAAAGTATAAAGGCATGGTTTATCAAAGAAGAAGGAATGTCATCCCAATCAAATCAATACATACCAAAGGTAAAAATCTCTCCCCATGTAGATCTGAATATTGATTTTGGTAATTGGTTGCCTAGTGCTAAAATCTTGGTCCCAGTAGTTGAGATCCTGAAAATTCCTAGTCAATGAGATATTTTCATGAAAACCTTAGAGGAACCTAAGGAAAAGAATGTTGAAAAACCTAAAGAAGCAATTACTGAAAAGATTAAGGAAAAGTTAGCCAACAAAACAAGAGAGACAACTATGAACAAATTAGTTGAGAGTCCTAGTAAGAAACAAAACAACTTTAATGAAAATACTCTTATTGTTTTGCATAGTAGAGATCCTAACAAAGAAAACCATTCTACCTTCTACATTTCGTTGATTGCAAATGATAAGTTGTTGCACAATTGTATGCTTGATTCGGGTGCTTCCTCCAACATCATGACTAAGAAAGTTATGGAGAAAATGGGTCTAAGGATAACAAGACCATATCAAAACGTATGTGCCATGGACTCGAGGGAAATTGATGTTGTGGGTATAATTTTGAATTTTCCAGTCAAGTTAGCTGCCTACCCAGACATTGGTGCGACCATGGACATTGTAGTCATAGATGTCCCTAATATACGGGGAATGTTGTTATTAAGGAAGTGGGCAGCTTCCCTTGGCGGATCTATCCAAATGGATTGGACCTATGCCATGATTCCAGCTTCCGAAGATGCACATGTCAAACTGTTTAGGGAAAAGGAAAGGAAGTATCATGTCGAAGATCCTGATGAACCAGATAATGAATACCTATATGAGAAAGAAAACCTGGCAAACCATGCCATCTATGCAAACTACCTTGTACCTATCAGAGACAAAGCCAATAATGAAGAAGCTGATGAACTATGGAGAATGAGTTTTGATGGAGTTTTTTCTTAGTCAGGGAAAGGGGCAGGGATCTTTTTAACTTCGCCATCAAACAAGAAGTTTAACTTTTCTTATAGACTTGAATTTGATGCATCTATAATAATATGGTTGATTATGAAGCACTTCTGCTAGGTCTTGAGATTGCAAAGGACATGGGCATTAAGGTTTTAAGTATCAAGGGTGATTCAGACTTGATTGTTTCCCAAGTCAAGAATTTATTTGCATGTAAGTGTGGAAGACTAAAAATGTATAGGAATGTTGTATGGGACACCATGGAATATTTCAGTGCTTTAGACCTCATGGAAGTGCCTCATTTAAAAAACAGTGAGGCAGACAAACTAGCAGTAACAACTTCCACTTAGAATTCACTGAAGAGTTGATAGAGGGAAATGGGAATTTTGAAATAAATTTTAGGCCCTCTGTCCCAGGCAACGTAAATCATTGGCACGTGTTTAAAGATGACAAGCAGAATGTAAACTTCATCAATACAATGAAAGAGTTTTCAGACTTTCAAGTCAGTTTTCAGGAGGAAGAATCCTACTAAGGGGAAGATGAAAAGCCTAGTAATCCTGTCCCCAAGAAGGTGGTAGAATGCAAAAGAGCTTTTGATAGGCAGGATAGGTGTAAAAGGAAAGAAACCAGGAAGCTTGAGGATTACCTAGAAATAAACATTGGCACTGAAGAAGAGCCAAGAAAAATAAAAATTGGAAAAGGAACTTCTGAGAAAGAGAGAAAGAACTTGTTAGAGTTGGTGAAAGAGTTTACAAATGTGTTTGCTTTTACAAATGATGAATTAAAAGCTTATCGAGACGATGTATTTCGGCACACGATTCCATTGAAGCCAAATTCCAAACCCTTTCGATAAAAGCTCAGAAGAATAAACCCCAAGTTAGCTCCTATGGTCCAACAGGAGTTACAGAAAATGTTGGCAACAAACATCACTGCGCCAACGAGACATTCATCATGGTGCTCTAACTTGGTTGTAGTTAGAAAAAAGAATGGACAGTTGAGAATATGCATTGATTTCTGAAATTTGAATATCTCTTGCATAAAAGATAACTACCCCTTGCCAGACATGGAAACAATATTGCAAAGTGTAACGAGGTCAAGTATGATGGCTATGCTTGACGGATTCTATGGGTATAACCAAGTCCTTGTTAAGAAAGAAGATCGACATAAGACTACTTTCACTTCACTTTGGTGTCTAGGTTAGATCTCTCCTGTCGGGAGTAGATCTGGGTCTCCCCCTTTGTTGTCTTGGGCTAAGACAACATAAAGTGAAGGCTGCCTCGATTGGCGTGACAACCATCCATTTGGGAGTCTAGGCAGTCTTGGTTCCACCTCCTTAGTTACTTGTCCCTCTACTGTCCATCCTGGATCCACCTTACATAAGCAACTACAAGGTTGGTGATAACATTTTTGCATCGTTGCCAGGGAGGTAGAGGCCTATCGTGGTTCAACTCACCTTTCCCTACGACATATCTCTTTTTGGTGAATTACTTGTGTGGTTCACCTGGCGACTCCACCCTACGACTCCATTGAGGACCGTACCCAACGTATTAATCTTAAGTTCCTAGAACGCCCCTATAAACCCAGAAGGAATCCCTATAACTTACAGAAGGAAAAACAGACAGGTATCCAGCCCCATTGTTTTGTCAAGTCATCCTTTGGGATCTCCTTTAGCCTCATCTAGCTCGATGGTTGGAACAAACACTAGTGGAAATCAAAATGCTCCTCCTCCACAAAACCCTAGGTTTTTTGGAAGGAAGGCTAAGGCATCTCCTTTAGACTTTTCCCTAATCCAAGGCGCCCCCCATGATATGCCTGATAAGTACTTCGAAAAGGTTCCCAAGTTTGATGGAGTGTTAGCTACCTCCATCGAAGACCACATTGACCAAGTCTGGGATCATATGGAAGCATATGGGGCTGTTGATGAAGATGTATTTATGAGGGGCCTTCTGCATTCTCTGGAAGGAGATGTGTGGAAGTGGTTTGATAGATTACCTGCCTCATCTATAAATGGGTATGACAATTTTGTCACAAAACTTAACAGTGATTGGTCTCACAAGTTAGATGGGAACTTCCTCTTGCATCAACTTTTTGACATCAAGAAGAGGGAAAATGAAACAGTCCATGAATTTAACCTGAGATTTGACAAGACCGTAGGAAGTATCCCAGATGAAATTAGACACAAGGACCAAGCAATTGTTATTCATTACTTGAATGCTTTTGATGGTTGGTTGGGATACACCTTAAAGGATAAAATTCCAAATGACTTGAAGACTGCCCAAATTAATGCAAAGATGGCTGAGCAGCATGTAGCATCTATGGGTAAGCAAAACTTCTTTGATCATTTTGCCCCATCCACTTCCAGATCTGACCCTAAGCTCCGAAAGCCTAAGGAACCTGTGAATGAAACAAAGGAATCAAAGGACACGTTAGAAACCATGCAAGAGATGATGCAACAATTAACTGTCCCGACAAAGAATGTTGCTAGTTTCCATGATCCCGAGAGACATAGAAATCCTTACAACCTTAAACCCTACTAGAATAACAATAGAGGCCCTGAGAGAGGTCCCAACAGAAGAAGACCCGAGTATCCAGAGAATTCTGAAAGGAAGAATGCCAATTGGTGTGATTATAACGAGGAAGAACCTCCGAAAACTAGTTATCCTGATGACCAACCAAACAACATCAACTTCATTAATGGTTTATCTTCTGATGATGGTTTTGGAAGAATTCTCCTAGAAGAAGAAACATGGGAACAAGAAGAAGAGCCATGGGAGCATGAAGAAAAACTTGTTGATGAGCCTAATCCCTCATGTTGCGCCTTAGATATCCCTAAAACAAAGGAACAACCACAGGTTATAATCTATAAACGAAGAGTGGATCCCCAACCTTCTTTCTTAGACAAACACAAAGCAATTAATGAAGATAATAAGAAAGAAGAAGATCTTGCCTTAGGAGATTTGAATTTGAACATTGACATAGAGAAAGAGCTAAGTAAGATAATGTGTAATATCCCTATCACTGAGTTGATTAATGTACCCTCTGTAAGAAGCCAAGTAGAGGAGTTCTTTGAAGGCATTGGCCAAGACAAAACCCCTGAGTTTGCTTTAGAATCCAGTCACATACAGAGCCCTGGTGGGATGCAACCTAGCAAAGATGAAAAGGATCCACTTGTTAACATCCTGTTATCACATATATAGTAGCCAGGCTACCATATTCTATTTTTCAGACAGTACATTTTTCAGCCAGATCTCTTACATATGAGATGCTGAGATGAGCATTTTTATGGATCATGATTATATTTGTGGACTATTGAACTCTCCCATGTCAGGACTGAGTCTCAGGACACTTAGATTTGAGGACCGATGTAGCCATTTATGTCATTTCAGAGCAGTAGTGGATGCCCAGTGTTATATCAGTACTTTCTCATTGGATAGATGGTGTTTCAGATGGATTATATTGCATGGATATGACTCAACATTTTATATTGTGTTATGGTTATTATTGCTCTTATACTGATCCTTGTGACATGTATTGACTTGTGGTATCATGATCTGGCAGTCATAATTATATGGACTTGGTTGTATCTTATACTATGTATTGATGTCCTTACTTTGACTTTGAAGTTCTTGATTTATACTCATTGGTTTTACCCTCAGGGAGAATAGAGGTAGTCATTCCCACCATTGTTTTGGCTTGCTAGTGTTGGCTCCATCATTCATTGTCTTCACCCATCCATTACCTTCTAGTTTAATTTTCAACCCGACTGACTTCTTGACTTATGGCATGGAGGACCTTTTTCCCCGCTAAAACTTTTGTTGGACAAGCTTTTTTTGTTTATATTGTGTTTTGGCTCTGAGTTGGTGACAGAACTTGCTTTTGGTAAGTTGGATAGTATGCCTAAATCATTTTGGTCGGTTGTTCCGATGTTTGGCACTGTGCAGAATTCCCCCTAGTCACTTGAGATGTTGTTGGCTAAAACTGAAAGCTCATGAACTACCTGTGTTGAAATTATTGAATATGCGCTCATGAAAAATGAAAACCATAAAACTGTGTTTCTTAACATATGTAAAGAGAGCAAGAGCAATGAAGTGCTAAAATACTCCTTGAAGAGTATAAGAAAAGGTCCAAAAAGCAATGATAAAAAATACGCTGACCTTATAAAATATGTCCCGGATGAAAGCTGCGATTAGCTGTGCTTTTAAACACTGGTGAAGTCCTAAAAGGGTCATATAGGCCAAAAAACCCATGCAATAAAAATGATGATCCTAATGAACTTGGATCAAGCTTGATGTAGACATGATGCCTAAGTTGAATAAATACTCTCTAAACAACTCACCCATTTGTGAGGCACTGCCATTCCTTGTGTTGTTGTTTGTCTGACGTTGGTTATAGTGAGTATTCCCTTTCCTTGTCCAAAGTGTCATGATGTTGAGTAGGAAGTCATCCTTTGCCTTAGCCTTTTCATTTCCACCCTTCACCCTTCACTAGCAAATTGGCTACAACTATGAAGTGAGTATAGTCTTGAAAGTCAAGTTTGAGTAATAATGAATAAAGCCTTGTATATGTATTGACGGATGTACCGCCAGTGAAATGAATGCTACTTGTTGTGATTGTTACTTGAATGAATTGTAGAGCATGTCTTAACCTTTTAACACTTGCCGCGGATGGATATAGTCTGAGTTATTATTGGTGTTTGATTATTCACAGATGGTTATATTGTTTATTGGATATGATTGATGATCAGATAGAGACCTATGAGGGGTATGAGTATACACCTTAGATGGATTTAGACTCTCTGAGTCTAATCAGACAGTTTATTTTCAGTTCCAGGCACTTGCAGATATGATCAGGCTCATTTTGCCTTTCTGATGCAGTTTTTCTTCACAGGTTGATATGTCTGAGTAAGGAGATGTTTTAGTTGGATCTCCTAGGGCGTTGTATGGAACATAGAGGTGTAACCACTTGTTTGTACCATAGTACCCCCATCCCAGAGAGCTTGGTGGGCTCAGTTTGGCAACGCAGGGACCGTGGGAGGCTGTTTTGGTAGGTTCACGTTTCCCGAGGCAGATTAAAAAATGATTAAATGGCTATTGAAGAAATCGATTTGGGCTACTGAGGCAAGGAAATGACATGGGATGAGTCATGATGATGAGAGTGATGTCCTCCACACCTTCTCCAGCAATTGCAACTCCTGATTGGGCCCACACCTATCTTTTGGGCATTTTTTATTATTTTCTGGAGCTCTTTTTGGAGGCTCACGATTTCCTCAAGGAGGCACAAAACTCAAAGAATTAAATTGTTATATTATTTATTGTGCCATGGGGACACCCAAAGGGAGTTAGTCAAACACTCCTTCGACCCACTGTGTGCTTTCATTTATTTCTTGTTGAGTGGGTTACCTTTTTCGGGTGGGTTAGTCCACTTTGATAAATTATGGTTATATTGATCCATGCATTGTATGTTGAGCTCATCTCAACCATTGAATAGAACATTTCATCTTTTAATCTTAGCCACTCGTTTTGAAAGTGGTTAGGATTTTTGTTATGATTGAGGTTCTCTCATTTCTATTTAAATGAGAGAGCTTTTCATTTGTAAGGGGTCTTTGGCTTTTGGATCTGAATAATAGAAAGACTTTTTTCTGTGGAAATTTTCTGGATTTCCTTCGCATCTGATGTGCTCAAATGGTGATTAGCACATACTAGCATACTAGCATCGTGGAAATTCTCGTGAGATCTATTTTTTTTTTCGTGGCTATCATTGTCTTGTTTACAGGAGGGCATTTTGGCTGGAGCGTTTTTGTAGGGGAGCTTCAACTTGCTCGTTTCTCTTCGTCTTGGATCAGGGGGTTTCCATTAGTTTCATTGCGATCTATGATTACTTCATTTTACTGTCTTGTAGCATTCAGTTTCTTTATTTTGTATGTGCAAATCTGATATGGTTGACATTTGCTCATGCAGGGTAGGGGGCGCTTAGATGGCTTGGAGCTTGCATATGCCATAGAAATCATGGGGATCTTCCAGGATTGATCGAGATAGCTAGGATCGTCACTGTTACAGACTTCTACAAGCTTATCTAGGTAAGATTCGTAGGTAAGTTCTTCTTTTCTAATCTTATTCCATTGTATATTGCTGAAATTTACCTATTTTTCTGAAAACTCCTAAACCATAAAAACCTAAAAAATCAAATAATCAGGGAATTGTCCAATCCTTTGCCAAACCATTTTTGGGTTTCATAGATCGAACCTCCCCCTAACTAAATCAAATGGAACGCTGGTCAAATTCCTCATAGATTGACCTAGATCTGATTTTTCAGCAGAAAACTGCATAACCTCCCACTGAAAAATTGACCTGCTAGGGTTTTGAGTTTTTCTGAATTCTGACTTCATAGATGGATAGATCGGGGCCTAAGTAGTCCAAATCAACCCCAACGCTATCCAAAGGCTTAGCAGTTTGACCAAGATCTGAAAAATTGACTGAAACAGCCTTAGCGCCCTCACTGAAAATTACACTTTTCTGGAAGTAGGTTTTTCTGAAATCTGACATGATAGACTGATAGATCAGGTCCCAAGCATCCTAGAACACCCTCAACGCTGTGCTAATTCATCCTGGTTTGCCTTAGATCTAAAAAAATCAGTTTTCAGCCTCATAGCCCCATCATCAGATTTTAATTTTTCTAGATCTGATTTTTCTGCTGTTTTCCTGATTTGGGCTTGTAGATCAGGTCTCCTTGATCTCTTCTCTTCCTCAACGCTGAGCCATCAGCCTTCCGGTACCCCCTAAAGCTTCAGATTTGTCTTCCTAGGCCCTAGTGCTAGCTATCTACTGAGCTGGGTTTCCTGTACCTTAGTTTTTCCGGACCAATTGCTTTCTGGGTTCGTAGATTAAGGTGTTTCCCAAGTGGGTTTCCTGAAACGTTGTCTTACTGCTGACTCCATTGCCCAATGCATACAAAGCACTGATCTCCAAGCTAGCGCTGCCCTTAGGGTCTTAACCTTTGCCATCTACCAACATTCACATATAGCTCAAACACCTTTTACTGAGTCTGATTTCTAGGTACTGGATAGTCCCAACTCTGTTCTTGCTCACCCTGTCAAAGTTACATTTCCCAAGACAGTGGTCATCTCCACCAATTACTAGTACCTAAACCCTAGAGCTAGGGTTTCCATTCACCTTGCACCTTAAGTACCCTGAAGCCCCATTTGATCTTCTTCTGGTGTCTAGGTTCGATCTCTCTTGTCGGGAGTAGATCCGAGTCTCCCCCATTGTTGTCCTCGGCTAGGATAACCTAAAGTGAAGGCTTCCTTGATTGGCGTGACAACCATCCATTTGGGAGTCTAGGTAGTCGTGGTTCCACCCCTTAGTTGCTTGCCCCTCTACCATCCATTTTGGATTCACCTCAAGCAGACAACTACAAGGCGGGTGATAACATTTTGGCGCCGTTGCCGGGGAGGTAGAGGCCTACCTTGGTTCAACATCCCTCACTTTCCCTTACGACATATCTTTTTCGGTGAATTACTTGTGTGGTTCACTTGGCGACTCCACCTTGCGACTCCACTGAGGATCGTACCCAACATATTAATCTTAAGTTTTTAGAGCATACCACAAATCATAATGAATTCGGATGTATTTTTGAAGCACTTGAAGGAAGTAACCAAAAACATGATGGAAACTAACTGACAAATAAACAAATGGAATGGATGGAGGTCAGACTACGGGTATGAGGATGATCTCGAGCATGATTATGGGTATGAATCTAGTTATCACAATCTTTATGATACCCACCAACTT
Organism: Pseudotsuga menziesii; assembly: GCA_001517045.1. Lineage (NCBI taxonomy): Eukaryota > Viridiplantae > Streptophyta > Pinopsida > Pinales > Pinaceae > Pseudotsuga > Pseudotsuga menziesii. The sequence goes on from LPNX011121981.1 coordinate 169,462, forward strand.
CCTCACCCATGCAATAAAGATTTCCTGACCATCCCAAGTGGACCTGTAAGTCGACATGAACCTAGAGGTCATTCCCAATCAAAGCCTTATAGCCAAGTAACCAGAGTTGTTAAAAAGAAAGACAAACGGTCTCCTTTTGACTTTTCTGAAATACCGGGAGCACCTCATCCTATGCCAAATGACTACACTAGGAGGATGCCCCAGTTCAAAGGAAATAAAGATATATCTATTGAAAATCATCTAGACATTCTCTAGGATTACATGGAATCTAGAGGTGCAAACAATGAAGATGTTTATATGCGAGCCTTAGGAGAATCCTTACAAGGGGATGTTCAACTATGGTTTGATCATTTAGCACCAAGATCAGTCACTGGGTATGACATGTTCACAGATTTGTTAATTAATAGTTGGAGTAGGAGCACTGATGATTCTTTAGAGTGTGAATCTAGCAATGATTATAATCAGTATATTGGCGAAGTGCTTTCTCAATTGGACCATTCCTCTCCTGATATGTTCCAAATTATGAGTGTGCCTGCAATCCATAAGAATGTTACAGAGTACTTCGAGAATAATGTTTCAAAACCTCATGATGAAACTAAGAGGGATATCAATCAAATCATACGAGATACTCTGCTATTATTACCTGAAGCAGTCACAGAGCAAATCCTGGATCTGATCCGTGGAAGGGAATCTAACATGCACCATCAAGAAACATCTATAGTTGAGCCTTCCATTGGTGAGGTCATTAAAGAGCCCTTAAAAGAGCAATTCCATAGTCATTGCCTAATAGATGATAATTTGAGTCAGTATCCAACCTATCCGAATCTGGATTCAAATCTTGATCATATCACTGCAAAAGAAGAAAAGGTTGAAATTAATAAAACTTCCATTGAAGAGCAATCATGTGGTCATATTGTAGTTGAAGACCAAGTTTGTGGGGATAGAAATGAACATAGTAATGTTTTTCCTTATCAAATGAATGATGATGATCATTTATCCTCAATTGAAGGTAATGAACAATCTCAAGATGAGCAACCACATGATGATGATATCCTAGTGAGCGATCTTGACCTAGAACATTCTTTGTCACATCTTTCGAGCTGGAATCTGTGTCCCAATAATCATCAAGAGCCTCCAAGGAATGATTCTTGTAATGTTGTTACTATTCCTTGTCATATTTTTGATCAAGGTGATTTGGTTGAGGAGATTAATCATAGTGAGTCTAGTTCTTGGGATGTTAGTTTTAATCTTGCCAATTTCTCTAGCAAATGTCCCATATCACATGGAAGATTGGTGTTAACATCTTTAGGTGATCCAAATCAAGTCTTAGTTTGTCAATCCACCCTCCCATCCCAGCTTTTGAAGTCCTCTATGGTAATATGCGGTGCAAAGTCTCGAAAGTGCCAAATGGTCAATGGTAAAACATTTTATCTCCTTTCATCCTTAGCGCATAATGATTTCAACTATGCTAATTTCTTTGATTGGGTGAATGAAAAGCTCTATAAAGACCAGTTCCATATTTTCTCATTTTATAAACAACAAATGGGGTTAATCTCAATTTCTGGTTTAATGATTTCTAATTTGTGCCTATTTTGCTTCACCATTGATCATGATGTGAGTATGATTGAGTGTGCTAACCATAAAGAAGAGGGAAAAAATGATGGCCTAGGGGGGATGAATCATGTATCGCATTCTTTTATTTCATCAAATTTAAACTTGCATAAATTTTATGATCCTGTCGATCTATGGATAGAAGAAGTCTACAACAATCAATCTCATCCCTGGCATGATTTCATTTCTCTTCATCCATGTCTTTCTTTAATTTTCAAACAAGTTATAATACATTGGATTTATGATTTTACCTAACACTTGTCTAAACTGGTTAAAGTAGGGTAGGTAGGATTGAATAAGCCTTTCCTGGTAGTAGTATAGAATCTTGCTTTGTTGTTTGAAGCTCACTTTTTGAAGCTCTTAGTATAGTGTTGATTTTTGTTACCCTGCACAATAAAAAATCAAACTTTTACTGAAAGTTATGGTTATAGATTAGATTTATTTTCTGCTTTTCAGTTTCATGCATCTTTATTTTCAGTATTTTATATATTATCCACATATTGTTCTGACGACCGGTTTGTGAGTTTGGTATAGCTCTGGACATGCTGCAGGTAGTCAGGTGCATTCTTGGTAGCGGTTGCAGAGCTGGATGGATTAATCGAGGATGCGAGAAGCAGAGTGCGAGTACCAGAGATTTTGAGGTTCTCAAGCGCTCTTTTCAGCAGAGCACTTGTCCTAGTTGGAGCAAGATGTTATCACACATATAGTAGCTAGGTTACATATTCTATTTTTCAGACACGGTACATTTTTCAGCCAGATCTCTTACATATGAGATGCTGAGATGAGCATTTTTATGGATCATGATTATATTTGTGGACTATTGAACTCTCCCATGTCAGGACTGAGTCTCAGGGCACTCAGATTTGAGGACCGATGTAGCCATTTATGTCATTTCAGAGCAGTAGTGGATGCCCAGTGTTATATCAGTACTTTCTCATTGGATAGATGGTGTTTCAGATGGATTATATTGCATGGATATGACTCAACATTTTATATTGTGTTATGGTTATTATTGTTCTTATACTGATCCTTGTGAGATGTATTGACTTGTGGTATCATGATCTGGCGGTCATAATTATATGGACTTGGTTGTATCTTATACTATGTATTGATGTCCTTACTTTGACTTTGAAGTTCTTGATTTATACTCATTGGTTTTACCCTCCTTAGGGAGAATAGAGGTAGTCATTCCCACCATTGTTTTGGCTTGCTAGTGTTGGCTCCATCATTCATTGTCTTCACCCATCCATTACTTTCCAGTTTAATTTTCAACCCGACTGACTTCTTGACTTATGGCATGGAGGACCTTTTTCCCCGCTAAAACTTTTGTTGGACAAGCCTCCCTGTTTACATTGTGTTTTGGCTTTGAGTTGGTGACAGAACTTGCTTTTGGTAAGTTGGATAGTATGCCTAAATCATTCTGGTCAGTTGTCATGATGTTTGGCACTGTGCAGAATTTCCCCTAGTCACTTGAGATGTTGTTGGCTAAAACTGAAAGCTCATGTACTACCTGTGTTGAAATTATTGAATATGCGCCCATGAAAAATGAAAACCATAAAACTGTGTTTCTTAACATATGTAAAGAGGGCAAGAGCAATGGAGTGCTAAAATACTCCTTGAAGAGTATAAGAAAAGGTCCAAAAAGCAATGATAAAAAATACGCCGATCTTATACAATATGTCCCGGATGAACGCTGCGATTAACTGTGCTTTTAAGCACTAGTGAAGTCTTAAATGGGTCATATAGGCCAGAAAGGCCATGCAATAAAAATGACGATCCTAATGAACTTGGATCAAGCTTGATGTAGACATGATGCCTAAGTTGAATAAATACTCTCTAAACAACTCACCCATTTGTGAGGCACTGCCATTCCTTGTGCTATTGTTTGTTTGACGTTGGTTATAGTGAGTATTCCCTTTCCTTGTCCAAAGTGTCATGATGATGAGTAGGAAGTCATCATTTACCTTAGCCTTGTCATTTCCACCCTTCACCCTTCACTAGCAAATTGGCTACAGCTATGAAGTGAGTATAGTCCTGAAAGTCTAAGTCTGAGTAATAATGAATAAAGCCTTATATATGTATTCATGGATGTACCGCCAGTGAAATGAATGCTACTTGTTGTGATTGTTACTTGAATGAGTTGTAGAGCATGTCTTAACCTTTTAACACTTGCAGCAGATGGATATAGTCTGAGTTATTATTGGTGTCTGATTATTCACAAATGGTTATATTGTTTATTGGATATGATTGATGATCAGATAGAGGCCTATGAGGGGTATGAGTATACACCTTAGATGGATTTGGACTCTCTGAATCTAATGAGACAGTTTATTTCCAGTTCTGGGCACTTGCAGATATGATCAGGCTCATTTTGCCTTTTTGATGCAGTTTTTCTTCACAGGTTTAAATGTCTGAGTAGGGAGATGTTTTTGTTGGATCTCCTAGGGCATTGTATACAACATAGGGGTGTAACCACTTGTTTGTACCATAGTACTCCCATCCCAAAGAGCTTGGTGGGCTCAGTTTGGCAACGCATGCACCCTAGGAGGTTGTTTTGGCAGGTTCACGTTTCCTGAGGCATATTAAAAAATGATTAAATGGCTATTGAAGAAATCGATTTGGGCTACTGAGGGAAGGAAATGACATGGGATGAGTCATGATGATGAGAGTGATGTCCTCCACACCTTCTCCAGCAGTTGCAACTCCTGATTGGGCCCACACCTATCTTTTGGGCATTTTTTATTATTTTCTGGAGCTCTTTTTGGAGGCTCACGATTTCCTCAAGGAGGCACAAAACTCAAAAAATTAAATTGTTATATTATTTATTATGCCATGGGGACACCCAAAGGGAGTTAGTCAAACACTCCTTGGACCCATCGTGTGCTTTCATTTATTTCTTGTTGAGTGGGTTACCTTTTTTTGGTGGGTTAGTCCACTTTGATAAATTATGGTTATATTGATCCATGTATTGTATGTTGAGTTCATTTCAACCATTGATTAGAACATTTCATCTTTTAATCTTAGCCACTCGTTTTGAAAGTGGTTAGGATTTGGTTATGATTGAGGTTCTCTCATTTTTATTTAAAGGAGAGAGCTTCTCATTTGTAAGGGGTTTTTGGCTTTTGGATCTGAATAATAGAAAGACTTTTTTTGTGGAAATTTTCTGGATTTGCTTTGCATTTGATGTGCTCAAATGGTGATTAGTTTGTCTTCAGCTTACTAGCATCGTGGAAATTCTCGTGAGATCTATTTTTTTTTTTCGTGGCTATCATTGTCTTGTCTAGAGGAGGGCGTTTTGGCTGCAACGTTTTTTTAGGGGAACCTCAACTCGCTCGGTTCTTTTCGTCTTGGATCAGGGGTTTTTCATTAGTTTCATTGCGATCTATGATTACTTCATTTTGCTGTCTTTTAGCATTCAGTTTCTTTATTTTGTATGTGCAAATCTGATATGGTTGACGTTTGCTCATGCAGGGTAGGGGGCGCTTAGATGGCTTGGAGCTTGCATATGCCATAGAAATCACGGGGATCTTCCAGGATTGATCGGGATAGCTAGGATCGTCACTGTTACAGACTTCTACAAGCTTAATTAGGTAAGATCCATAGGTAAGTTCTTCTTTTTTAATCTTATTCCATTGTACCTTGCTGAAATTTAACTATTTTTTCTGAAAACTTTTAAACCATAAAAACCTAAAAAATCAAATAATCAGGGAACCGTTCGATATTTTGCCAAACCATTTTTGGGTTTCATAGATCGGGCCTCCCCCTAACTAAATCAACTGGAACGCTGGTTAAATTCCTTATAGATTGACCTAGATCTGATTTTTCAGCAGAAAACTACATAACCCCCCACCGAAAAATTGGCCTGCTAGGGTTTTGAGTTTTTCTGAATTCTAACTTCACAGACGAAAAGATCGGGGCCTAAGCAGTCCAAATGAAGCCCAACGCTATCCAAAGGCTTAGCAGTTTGACCAAGATCTGAAAAAATTGACTGAAATAGCCTTAGCGTCGTCACCGAAAATTACACTTTTTCGGAAGTAGGTTTTTCTGAAATTTGACATGATAGACTGATAGATCGGGTCCCAAGCATCCCAAAACACCCTCAACGCTGTGCTAATTCATTCTGGTTTGCCCTAGATCTAAAAAAATCAGTTTTCAGCCTCATAGCCCCATCATCAGTTTTTGATTTTTCTAGATCTGATTTTTCTGCTGTTTTCCTGATCTGGGCTTGTAGATCAGGTCTCCCTGATCTCTTCTCTTCCTCAACGCTGAGCCATCAGCCTTGCGGTACCCCCTAAAGCTTTAGATTTGTCTTCCTAGTCCCTAGCTCTAGCTATCCACTGAGCTGGGTTTCTTGTACCTTAGCTTTTCTGGACCAATTGCTTTCTGGGTTCGTAGATCAAGGTGTTTCCCAAGTGGGTTTCCTGAAACGTTGTCTTACTGCTGACTCCATTGCCCAATGCATACAAAGCACTGATCTCCAAGCTAGGGCTGCCCTTAGGCTCTTAGCCTTTGCCATCTACCAACATTCACTGATAGCTCAAGCACCTTTTACTGAGTTTGATTTCTAGGTACTGGATAGTCCCAACTCTGTTCTTGCTCATCCTGTCAAAGTTACGTTTCCCAAGACAGTGGTCATCTCCACCAGTTACTAGTACCTAAACCCTAGATCTAGGGTTTCCATTCACCTTGCACTTTAAGTACCCTGAAGCCCCATCTGATCTTCTTCTGGTGTCTAGGTTCGATCTCTCCTGTCGGGAGCAAATCCGGGTCTCCCCCATTGTTGTCCTGGGCTAGGATAACCTAATGTGAAGGCTGCCTTGATTGGCGTGACAACCATCCATTTGGGAATTTAGGTACTCGTGGTTCCACCCCTTAGTTGCTTGCCCCTCTACCGTCCATTTTGGATTCACCTCAAGCAGGAAACTACAAGGTAGGTGATAACACATCCAATCTGCTATCTATGAAAGAAAGAACGATGGTCACCCTCCCTTTTACTTAACCTTACATATTCAGAATATGCTCCTACATAATTGGATGTTGGATTTTGGAGTAGCTATGAATGTAATGCCTTTGCATGTCATGAAGGAAATGGGACTAGAAGTGACCAGGCCTTATGGAAATGTTTGTGGCATAGACTCAAGGCGAGTGCCATCCTATGGCTTGATCAAAAACCTTAGAGCTGATTTGTTTGCATGCTCAGACATCTCCACTACGATAAATGTAGTTGTTATTGATTTTCCCCCAGCATATGGAATGCTTTTATCTAGAAAATGGGCAGCTGGTTTAGGTGGATACCTCATGATGGATTTGTCTTACCTTTGTGTCCCAAACTCTGATGGCGCTCTGATTAGAATCAATAGGGAACCTTGCTATGAAAAACATTTGGAGACTTCTGAGGAAGGAATTAAAAACACATATGGGGAAGAATTGTTGATGCTAAGGCCAATATTATAGAAGATGAAAATGAAGTATGGAAATATAGGCAGCTTGAAAACATGTTTTTGGTAATGGAAGAATCTGACTCATTTTCGAAAGAAAATCAAATCACTGAACTTGCCACGATGATTAACTTGGAAATGCTTAGAGGTGAATGCTCGGAGGAATCAGAGGAATTAAGAAGAAATGAGAACCAACTTCAGGGTCACGAGCAAAACAATGCAATAAATCCTACAATTGAAATTGATGAAATTGATGATGCTAGGCATATGGGAAGAATCCCTCGTAAAGTAAATGAATGGTTTGCTTTAATTGACCGTAATAGAGAAAGAGAAAGCCAAGGGCTTGAACCTATTTACCCATGGGCAAACCATCCTGAGTTAGCTAGTGTAGTAAAGGCTGATGATGAAGTCAGTAGCACCCGTGTTTCTAATGTTGTTGGGTCATTATCTCATTTATCTTTGGAAGATAGTAACCTAATTCAAGTCCATGATAACTCTCTGAGTTGGGAAGAGGATGCCTTAATAAACGATGCACCTGAAGGAGATTTTAATCTTAATAATCTTGCTATATTCAAGACTCCTTCAGCTACACCAAATAATGCCTTATCATCCTATCCTCTTGTCCCTAATTTTCTCCTGCTACTCGAGTCATCTAGTCTTAACAGTCATGATCTATCTCACATTTCTAGTTCTTCTGCATCACAGTCTGGAGTAGGCCCAACTGAGCTAGAAGGTATGCATCTTCACGTTCCTACGGGAGAAGGCCCTAGTCATAATATTGCTGTATCCCACATACCTTGCCCTTTGGAAGAAAATGGAAGCTTTTGGACTGTAGAGGAAACTGTTAAACACATGATGTCTCCTCATGAAGAAGGGCCTAATGCACCTGTTCAACAAACAGGAAGAGAGATCAAAGAGATTTTAGTTGGTAGTGTAGCCATTCCCATTGATGGTGGTCCACCTAGATTTGATGCAGTTCCTTCCAGGAGGAGCTCAAGGATTATAACCCCGCAACCAAGAAGTACTGTTGATATCCATCCCATGCCTATACATAACATCGAAGTGGTTCCCGAATCAGTAAATAGGAATAGATTTCCCACTGGAAGTCAAGTCCTTATCCCAAGCCACTTATTGCATTTTTTATCAGGGCAAGCTAATGAAATTTGGGTTGGACCTTTTTCCATTGAGCATTGCGTTGGTGCATGTTTTCTTGTTACTAGTACTGGACGACAGATTTTACTTCCTGTCAACCAGAGGGATTTGAGGGGATACATTCTCGACCTCACTTAGTGTTCAGTCCTTTCTTGCTTAGTAGGGTAGAGTAGATAGGATTTAAATAAGCCTTTCCCAACAATAGTATAGAATCTTGCATCTTTGCCTGAAGCTCGCCTTTGAAGCTCTTAGTATAGTTTTGATTTCTGTTATCCTGCACAATAAAAAATATCAAACTTTTCTTGAAAATTTATGGTTATAGATTAGATTTATTTTTTGCTTTTCAGTTTCATGCATTTTTATTTTTCAATATTTTATTTTATCCACATATTGTTCTGACGACCGGTCTGTGAGTTTGGTATAGCTCTGGACATCCTGCAGGTAGTTGGTGCATTTTGGTAGCGGTTGCAGAGCTGGAAGGATTGATCGAGGATGCGAGAAGCAGAGTACGAAGACCATAGATTCTGAGGTTCTCAAGCGCTCTTTTCAGCAGAGCACTTGTTCCCAGATCTCTAACATATGAGATGTTGAGATGAACAGTTTTGAAGGATCATTATTTTGTTAGTGGACTATTATACTCTCCCATGTTAGGACTGAGTCTCAGGACACTTAGATTCGAGGACTGATGTAGCCATTTAGTCATTTGCAGAGTAGTTAGTGATGCCCAGATTGGTGTTAGTGTTTTCTCATTAAATAGATGATGGTTCAGATGGATTACTTGCATGGTTATGACTCAGCATTTATTATATTGTGTTATGGTTATCATTGCTCTTATACTCATCTTTGTGACATATACTAGCATTTAGTGTCATGATCTGGCGGTCATAAATATATGGACTTGGATGTATTTGTATTATGTACTGATGTCCCTACTTAGACTTGGAAGTTCCTGATCTATACTCATTGGTTTTACCCTCCCTAGGGAGAATAGAGGTAGTCATTCCCACCATACTCTGGCTTGCTAGTGTTGGCTTCATTGGTCATTGTCTACACCCATCCATTTCCTTCCAGTTTTGTTTTAACTCGACTTACTACTTGACTTGTGGCATGGAGGGCCTTTCCCCGCTAGAACCTTTGTTGGACAAACCTCTCTGTTTATATTGTGTCTCGGCTCTGAGTTGGTGATAGAACTTGCCTTTGGTGAGTTGGATTGTATGCCTAAATCATTCTGGTCGGTTGTCCTGATGGTTGGCACTGTGCAGAACTCCCCATGGTCACTTGAGATGTTGTTGGCTAAAACAGAAAGCTCATGTACTGCTTGTATTGGAAATATTTATATATGCGCCCATGGAAATTGTAAACTCTAGAATGTGTTTCTTAACATATGTGAGTAAAGGGCAAGAGCAATGAAATGCTAAAATACCCTAGGAAGGGTATAAGAAAAGGCCCCAAAAAGCAATGGTTAAACATATGCTATATCCAAATATTGTTAACCTTATAAATTTGAATATGTCTTGGATGAAAGCTGTAATTAGCTGTGCTTTTAAGCACTGGTGAAGTCCCAAAGGGTCATATAAGTCAAAAAGGCCATGGAAATAAAATTGATGATCCTAATGAACCTGGATCAAACTAGATGTAGACATGATGCCTAAGTTGAATAAGCACTCTCTGAACAACTCAACCATTTGTGAGGCATTGCCATTCCCTGTGTTGTTGTTTGTTCAGCATATGGTTATAGTGAGTATTCTCTTTCCATATCCGAAGTGTCACAATGTTCAATTGGTAGTCATCTTTTGTCCTAACCCTGTAAATTTTAGCCTTCACCCTTCACTAGCAAATTGACTACAACTATGAAGTGAGTGTAGTCCTGAAAGTCTGGTTTGAGTAATAATAAATAAAACCCTATATATGTATTTGGTTGATGTATCACTAGTGAGGTGACTGCTACTTGTTATGATTGTTACTTAAATGATTTGTAGAGCATGTCTTAACCTTGTAACACTTGCAGCAGATGGATGACAGTCTGAGTTATATTATTGGTATCTGGTCATTTACAGGTGATTATATTGTTTATTGGATATTGTTGATGATCAAGCAGAGACCTAGAAAGGGTATGAGTATACACCCTAGATGGATTTGGACTCTCTGAGTCTAGTGAGATAGCTTATTTTCAGCTCTGGGCACTTGCAGAGATTGTCAGGCTCATTTTACCCTTTTGATGCAATTTTGCTTGACAAAATGATGTGTCTGAGCAGGGAGATGTTTTTATTGGATATCCTAGGGCGCTGTATAGGGCATAGAGGGTGCAACCACTTGATTGTACCATAGTACCCCCATCCCAGACAGATTGGTGGGCTTAGTTGGGCAACACAGGCACCCTAGGAAGCTGTTTTGACAGGTTCACATTTCTCGAGGCAGATTAAAAAATGATTAAATGGCTATTGAAGAAATGGATTTGGGCTACTGAGGCAAGGAAACGACATGGGATGGGTCATGATGATGAGAGTGATGTCCTCCGCACCTTCTCCAGCAGTTGCAGCACCTAATTGGACCCACACCTATTTTTTGGGCATTTTTATATTATTGTCTAGAGCTTTTGTGAGGCTCACGATTTCCTCAAGGAGGCACAAAGTCAAAAAATTAAAAATATTATATTATTTTATTGTGCCATGGGGACACCCAGAAGGAGTTAGTTAACACTCCATGGACCCACCATGTGCTTCATTTATTTTTTGTTGAGTGGGGTACTCTCTTTATGGGTGATCTAGTCCACTTTGGTACTTTATGGTTATATTGATCCATGCATTGTATGTTGAGCTCATCTCAACCATTGATTAGAACATTTATATCTTTTAATCTTAGCCACTCATTTTGAAAATGGTTAGGATTTTGGTTTTCTCATTCTTAGTTAAAGGACAAAGCTTCTCATTTGTAAGGGGTCTTTGGCTCTTGGATCTGATTAATAGAAAAACTTTCTTGTGGATATTTCTTGGATCTCCTTTGCATTTGGTGTTCTTAGATGGTGATTGGAAAGTCTTTTGCTTCCTAGCATTCGAGAAATTTGTGTGAGATCTATATTTTTTTCGGGATCATTGTCTTATCTATAGGAGGGCGACTTCATTTTGGGCGTTTTTGCAGGGGATCCTCAACTCGCTTGGATTAGCTTCGTCTTGTATCAGGGTATTTTAATTTTTCATTAGCTTCATTGTGATCTATGATTACGTCTTGCTACTTTCTTGTAGATCTTGCTTTTCTTTTGTGATACGACAAATCTGATATTGTTGACGTTTGCTCATGCAGGAGAGAGGGCGCATTGGTCACTTGGAGCAAAACATTAGGCTTAGAAATCACACAAGTCTTCTCAAATTGATTTGGATAGCAGGGATCGTCACCTTCAAGGCATCTACAAAGATTTCCAGGTAAGATCTGTAGGTTAGTTCCTTTCTTCCGGATCTCAACCCATTGACACATGCTTTTCTTCATTTTACTGAAAATTCCATAAATAATAAAAAACGAAAAATACTAAAAAATAAACCGCTCGATCTCTAGACAAACCACTGCTAGGTTTTGTAGATCGGGCCTCCCTCTCACCAATTCACCCCTAACACTGAGCTAATTCTGCCTGGTTTGCCCTAGATCTGAGAAACAATCCTCCCAAACCCTAGCACTCCTCATGAAATTCTGGCTTTTCTGGGATTTGATTTTTTTGGCAAAATTCCTTCTTGGGTTTGTAGATCGGGTCCTCCTCTCTCCAAATCACCTTCAATTTAGAGCTAGATGATGATAGGTGGCCCTCGATTTGAGAAACTGTCTTCCAGGACCCTAGCGCTCCTCATCATTTTTTGACTTTTTCCCAGATCTGATTTTTTCGGCATTTTTCCGACTTGGGTTTGTAGATCAGGTCATCCTCATTCTAATTGTCCTCCAACGCTGAGCTGGTGGTCTCCAAATTGTCGTAGATCTGAGAAATTGACTTTTTAAACCCTAGCGCTAACCTACCTTGCTACTGGTTTTCCCCGTAGACTGACTTTTTCGGCCAAACACTTATTTGGGTCTGTAGATCGGGGTATTTCCCAGGTGGGTCTCCAACGCTGGGAAGATAGTGACTCCATTGCCCTAGATTTGACAGGCACTGATCTCCAACTCTAGCACTACCCCCCCCCTTTGGCCTCCTTTCCTTGTAATCTGACTTTTCCTTGGTGACTCGGGTACTTTGACTTTCTTATATCTTTCATCGAGTCTTTCCATCGGTAATAGATAGCCCCAATCCTGTCCTTGACCTCCCTACATTGGTTAAGTTTCCCAAGGCAACGGATATCCTCATTTGTTGCTAGTACCTCAACCCCAAATCTAGTATTTACTTCATAGGTCACCTGTGTCTCATTTTGGATCAAGCCTCACACTTCTTAAACCCTCATCCAAAGCCTTGGTTCACCTAGTGACATCATCCATAGATCTAGGGTTTCCATTACCTTACACCTTACGTACCTCAAGTCCATTTGATCTGATCTGGTGTGTAGGTTAGATCTCTCCTGTCGGGAGAAGATCTAGGTCTCCCTCTTTGTTGTCTTAGGCTAAGATAACATAAAGTGAAGGTTGCTTCGATTGGCGTGACAACCATCCATTTGGGAGTCTAGCCAGTATTGGTTCCACCTCCTTAGTTGCTTGTCCCTCTACCGTCCATTTTGGATCCACCTTACATAAGCAACTACAAGGTTGGTGATAACAAGGTTCAAAGAGCTAGAACAAAGCATAGTCATACCAAATCACATATTACTGAAGAGATTGATTGCATCATAGTAAGTAATAGGTGAGAGGTTGCCATGGATCTCCTTGCTTGCATTGAAGGTAGTGGTCTAATGTCTAGAGGATGGAAGAGTGAAGAGTTGTTCGCTGCTACCAACTATAATATCCAACCCTCTCTCCCCTTATCAAATCTGTATATATAGAACCTCAATTCGTCCTAGATGCTTGAGAAAGAAGAAAGAAAGTTCATTAAAAAAAAATTTCAATATGCACACTAGGTGTGATCTCTTTTTTTGCTTTTGGAATGCTTTTTCCCTTGTTTGACTTTTCTGCTGAGGCTACTTTTTCTGCTTCGTTTTTAACAACAAAAGATATATACCTTTTACCCTTAGTTTTCATTGGAAGATAGATATTCGAAAGTCAAAATCAAGTTTTTAGGTTTTTAACAAGCCATGAAAATGGCAAATATACCTGAGGTTAAGCTAGGTTTCAGAGTGGTCCAATTTAACATATGGAATCAAGGTTTAGAAAATCAAGCTTGGTAAGAATGACCACTAAACATAGCGATTCAAATTAGGGTTCTTGAAAACAATTTTAGGCTCTTGTCATAAGGTAATTTTATAACCTCATGCAAATGGAAAACTTCCAACAAGATGCCATGTGTCACATTTGGAGAACCATCTACCCGCTCAAGACTGGTCTTGACTCATCAGTATGGGGACGCCACTTTTTGAAACAGGGTACTTGGGTACATTGGAGGTACTGTAGACATATATTATATATATTAATATTTTATAAATTATAAAATATAAGTAATTGTACAACAAAAAATAAAACATGTCACATGCATATTTCAGATTTCTTCATGATTCATTGAACAATGAACATTCATATTGAAAATTTGAAACATGAAATTGGATAAATCATAGACCATAGTAGATATCATATTATCAAGTGGAAGTTATATTATATGTCCATGACTCCATGAGTCCATTGCCATAGTATAGTCAAAATTTGCGTAAAGGCATTTCTAGACAAGAATTATAAAGTTCAAAACAGTAAACTACTAAATTCTAAAAGTAAACATTAAGCACTAAACATTGAAACAATGAACAAGATAGTTGATTTCAGATTTGGCTTCCTCAAGCCATGTCACCAACATCCTTAGGATCAATGTCATTAGCATCACTAAGGTCCTATGTCAGCAAGCTATCTAGATAGGCATCACTCCTTAGTTGAGGCTCCTGCTCATCCAAAGTAACTAGAGGTAGTTCAATAAGGCCATCTGGTTGTATCTCCTCATCCACACAAATAGCATCATCAGTGCACTGGTCCCATCTCTTGAAAGGACTCTCCTTGTATCATGGGTCTTTTCGAGATATGAGATGGAGTGTACTATAAATGTACACTAGATTCTCTGCTTTCTTCGACCCCAACCTATTTCTCTTCACTGATGTATGAAAGCATAAGTGCTCCAATTCCTCTCACAAGGTGAGGAACTAGCTAACTGTCCAAGTAATTGTATGGAAAATTCAAAATTGTTAGTGGAAGGCTCAAGTATGTAATTATGTAAAATTATAATACAAAAGCAATATGAGGAACTACCTGCCCAAGTAATTGTATCACAATCTGCTGCAACTTAGGAGCATCCACACCATGAAGAAACCACCAATCAATCGGATCCTTCTTCTTCCACTTGTTTGTCTTTGAATCATGTGAACCAAAGACACCTTGCCCACGTGTGTTGCTGCCTAATTCGAACCTCAGGTAACGTGGCAGAAATCTTCAAGCCACTGGGTGCGACCTTGGGGGCAAGCTCGAGCCAAGTGCTGTCACCTGATACTCAACTCCTCCATCTAGGCCAACTCCTAGCGAAGCCAAAGCGGGTGGACCCTAATGAAAATAAATCTAAGGCTGTTTCTAACTATGAAAGCTTGAAACAAAATTTTTCTAGGAGTTTCAATATGGAATAAAATTAGAGATTACGAATTACTGCAAATGAGATTTACTTTAGCAACCCTTTATTCAAATAGATACACAATATTCAAGACACCTTGCAGAATTAATTTATGCAAAACATAACATAATAGATCATTGCCATAAAGAAAAGAGTGCTTTGCAAATGTGGGTTGCTAATGTAGTCTTAGTGAAAGTATTGCAATGTCTTGGTTGGTAAATTTTAGATTATTAGATGAATAATTAAGGGAGTGGGTAAATTCTTGGTTGGTTTTATTAATGTGGTAATGATCTGGATTATTAGTAGGGAGGGGGATTCCTGATATACCGCTAAGGTACAGGGTTGAGGGAATATGTCCAGACTCACAAAGTGTGGTAGCACACGAGGAAATGTGGGCTGAATGGAGTCACCGTGGTCGCTTTTCAGTAGTTCCCACCTCCTTTGTACAATTTCCCCACATGAAGCAAAACGCAACATTGGATTTTCGCTGTTCAGGGAAATTAATTAAAATTTAAACTAATTACCACCTAAATCCTTTTCTATTACAACCAACTGATCAGACGAAGCTGCAGTGGATGTAGAGCATATGAGGATGAAGGCCTTATAAATTTTAAATATTTTTTTAACAAGGTTGTTTTGATTAAAAAGTGTAAATCCCAAGAACCTATTTCCAGATTCAGTACTCGGGCAAGCCCTTATCCATGGACTTGTACTCGAGAAAGCAAGGGGGTTTATATTTTTAAACTCAAGAGTATAAAAAATAAAGTTTTCTAATTACTACACTGCTCAAATCTTTTCCCTTCCGGTACTCGGTATAGCTTAGTGGGTTAGTATTCGAATTACTTTGAAAATAAAACTTGAAATATACACTGAAATAGTGAACGAAAGAAACAAACTACACTAACAGCATAAAAACCATGAAAATGGACACCGACTCGAATCCCCCCAGGGGGGGATGGGGAGTAGGCTCTGATGAGCCTACTCAAGCCTTATTTGTTTTTTACAATGATAAGAAAGAAAATGCACTTTGGTACTCAAATCGGGATCCAAAGGCTTACAACAACATGAAAAATTGAATTTTTTTATAAAGGGGAGCTCCATTAGTCTTCTTTTACTTCAATTTTTAAATTTTTCGGTAGCGCTTCCTCCTCTTTTTTCGTAAAACTTGCAAAAACAGCAAGCAACTATTTATTAAACACGCCCAAAAACACTTTGAGTGTTCAAAAAATATAAAAAAATTTACCCAAAAAATTTTCAAGTAAAAAAAGGTAAAAACTAGCTAAAAAGTGACTGAGAAAGTAAGCTAAAAAGATGCTTTTTCGGGGTCTTTGTTTGCCTCTTAAGGATAGAAAACAAATAGCAGCACTAACTAGCTAGATATGAAAATAAATCAAGTACTAACTTGTAGATTAAGCCTTTTGTTTTTACCCGAAAAGTGACTTAAACAAGAAAGTTAGTATCCTAGATCTAAACTCTGAAAAGATAAAACTTTGCAAAAAAAACTTAATTACATCTATAAACCAAAAGTATTCAAGATTTATGAATATGAAATTATCTTAGATCTAGAATTTCTTTTTTCTTTTAAAACCACGGAACTAAAATGATATTGAGAAAAATTGAGAAGGAAAGTCAAGGAGAAAGCTTGGAGAGAAGAGTGTCCTTGAAGCTTCAACATGGTATGCTGAGGAACTTCTTTATCTGCGACAAACAATATTATAAATAGGAAGAGATGATTGATCAAACAAGATGTTTCATGTATCTCGTCAAGGCAATCTGCAAATCACACACTTATGCAAACTCGATCAAATGTAAGAGCATAAATATTTAATAAATCTAAGTAAAGCATCCATAAACAAATGAAGCATTCACAAAAATTTTCAAATATGTATTCTCAATAATTTAGACCATTAAACGAAATAGCTAAACTATGTTACCAAATTTGAAACAAACCTTTCAGTAAACCACATATATTTCAATGCATGCATAAAATTTTCAAATACATATTACCTCCATACTGTTGGAAGAAAAAAACATCCACTCCACCAAGGCACAACACAGTGTAGACCTCCAAAGTCTCTTTTATTTCTCAAATAAGCAAATATTACAACAAGTAGACTCTTCTCAGTACATTCCAACTAGTTTGAATGGGGAGAGCACAACTTTATTTATAGTTGAGGAACGCCCAAGGAGATGCAACCTACACTGGAGAAGAGGGGGCATCAACTAGAGAGAAGGAGAGTTGATCTTGAGTTTGAATTGAAGAAGAAGGGGGAGTGGTAGGCGCCACCTCTCCACCAAACTCCCACCAAACCATATGTGAGATGCCACCCAACAAAAGCGTGAGGCACTAGAAGAGGGGCGCAACCTCCAACTCTGACAAACTTGCAGTAGCCTCAATAAATACTGAAGATGACCCTTTGATCAAGGAGATGTCTTGCCTTAAATCAAGGAATCCAATAGCAACTTATTTAAATCAAATTGGACAAGAATCCATTGATTTAGGAAATTAGATTTTCTCTCAATTTAATAATTTTTTAATTTTTTAATTGATTTTTGTTTTTTAGGAGATTTTTTATTTAAGTGATAAATTTATCACTCAAAACTTAGGAAAAGTGGGTTTAGGGGTACAACAGGTGCTTCGAGTTAGAAAACGAGCACTCCCATGGCAAAATCCGACTTCTAACCACACTTTTATTACAACAATAATTTTTCCAATTAAACTATTAAAAAATAGCCTAAGTTTACAGAAAAAATTATTTTTCTCAAAACACGAAATAAAACCTAGGGGGACCTAGCACATGTCCATATAACTCAATAATAATTTCTAGCATGTTCATATACATTGACCCATGAACTTTAATAACCTCCTAAGGCCTAACCATCAAGACGACCATTCCAACTTTGGAGTGGTGAAAAACTTGAAAATCATAAGTCGTTTATTCAACAACATATAATTTCCAAGGAAAAAAAACATCTTGGAATACCTGGATTGATGTTTAAGTCCTAGGAAGCCAAGTTTTTTACAAAAAACCCATGCTAGCACATTTTTTACAACTTTCCCGCAGGGTATGAACATGTGGTGAAAAGGTAAAAAGGGGGCCTTGGAAGGCCTGAATAAACTTCTGAACTCTTGAATTTGAACAATGTTTGGTCATCTTTGGCAGCTCACTGAAAACCCAGCTAGATGCAACCTAGTCGGTAACAATGTGCAAATTGAGTAAATTGAGATCGTATCTTAGAGGCCCCTTCTAAAGAACCATAAATATTTTTGACAACGGTCATAAACCCCTTCACCACCTCTCTATGTTGAGGAGGCCTCCTTCTTGTTTGTTATATAAAAATATGTATAACATAATAAGACATATAACTATATATAAACATTAAGTATCAATATTAATTATTAATATTAATATATATTAATATTTATAATTAATAATTAATAAATATAAATGATTAATTAATTAATTAGAAAAAGTAAAGAGATGTACCCTTTCATTTGAAAAGGCACGATGAGGCTTTATATAAAGCCATACCAATGTAATTGTAAATCACCACATCTTATATCTTTTATCATTTTATATTATATTCCATTCATGGAATATTTATCTTATTTAAACTGGGTCTTCTCGTAAGAATAATATTTTTACTGTTTCATTGGTATCAGAGCCCCTTTTTGGGCACATTCCGGCTTGTGGCCAATATTTTCTGGAGCTTCTCCAAAACTGGGTCTTTGATCCGCATAGGTTTTTGACCAACCCTTATATATATAATATTATTATTATATTAATAATAATATTTATTATTTTTAAAGTTCTAAGTGCTCCCCATCAGAAAAAAAATATTATTTTTTTAAACAATAATAATAATTAATGATTGTCATTACAATTATTCTATAATACAAAAATAGAAAGAAGACCAAGTCAAAGAAAGAAGACCAAGAAGATATTAAAAATAGAAGAAATCAAGTCTTAAAAGATATTGAAGAAGTCATTGAAGCCGACTGTGGATTTGTTGAAGAAATTATGGATTCCATACAAAATCCAAATTTTAGACTAAGTCTTCTTCTGCGAAATGGAATTCTAATATTCGACCATTTTTAAGAATGGCAATCGCTCCTGTCTAATATGTGGTAAATATTTTATTATGAAAGATGATCATGGTAATTTACAGATGCAATCACGGAAATTGGAAAGCGAATTAGGATACTACAAGGAAAGCAATAAAAATCTACAATTTGAGATGAGTAAGTAGATCATTCTTCATAAGTTGATAGAACAAAAGAATCATCATGCAATAGATCAAAATAAAAAATTGGAAAAAGCTAATGAAGATATCAAGAAACTATTATTAGTTAAGAATAAAGAAATATCTCGATTAAAAAATCACAACCAAGACCTTAAAGACAAAATAAAAAAGTTTGAAGATAATGAAGAATCATCGTATAGAAGTGATAACGATTTAGAAGAAGACATAAAGCGTTTAAACAAGCTCATCATGGACAAATATGACGAATTGGCGCAAATCCAGAGAAAGCTAAAAAGTCAAGAATCATAGATATGTCGACATTAGCAACAGAAAGAAGAACTCCAACAAAAGTATGACGACACTAAAAAGAAGCACAAGCTAGATATTGCAAAAATCAATGGCAAATTATCAAGAAATACCGAAGAACTATTTTGACTAAGAATTCATAATAAGACATTACTTATGAAAATCAAGAATTTAAAAAATATTCAGAAGATGGAACTTTCCAATGAAGACGGAACTTTCCAATGAAGACCTCAAAGGAAGAATACTAAAACAACAAGAAGAAAACCATCATCTGAGAAATCTTAATTAAGAACTAGAGGAACAAATCAATAAGTTAAAAGATGACAATCAATCGCAAGACAAAAGGTTCGAGAAGATTCATAATAATAATAATCTATTAAAGAACAAATTAGTTCAATTCCAGAAGGAAGCATCCAGACTCCTCGGAAAACAAATTCAAGTTGAGAAAGAAGAAACAAATACAAATTCAGTCCCCAAGTCAATCCAGTAGAAAAACAAACAACAAGAACTCCTTATCAACACCCAAATTACAA
>LPNX011121981.1:190538-238385 GCA_001517045.1 Pseudotsuga menziesii
AACAACCCCTTTATTACAATGACTTCAATTCTCTAGCTACAACTAGAAGGAGGCTACACCCCCCTGATTTACAGGCTACAACCTGAAGGAAGCTCCAACTCCCTAGTTCTCCGACTATAACCGGAAGGAGGCTACAACCCTCTTTCCTTGCCTCGTCCTGCCACCTTGATATGAAGATTGAAATTGCTAAACCATGACCGCACTGATCCTGCGGACCTGCTAATCAACACCTTTACTACACTGCACAATCTGTACCACACCACACAACCACTGCCACTACTAACCACTGCTCATCATTTGATCACTACACATCAACTGATCATTGTCCACTGTATCACACTGCTCATCAACCTGTACAATTAGCCTGTCCAATCAAGCTATACCAATCAATCTGTTGCTCACATCAACTGACTAAGTCAATTTGAGTCTAACCAATTGCTAAGGGTTACCAGAAATGGCAAAACCGGCTGGTCAACTCGATTTCGGTGGGTTTCCGGTCCGAACCGTTTTGGGCTGGTTCGATACCGAACCGACCAGATTGGTCCACGAACCGCCCGGTTCGGTATCGAACTGGTCCTAAACCGGTTTTCCCAGAAAACCGGCCAGTCGGTACGGCGCCATACAGAGGCCCAAAAACTTGTTTTTCTTATGTTTTGTTTTTAATTTTTAGAAAGTTGGTTGGGGGGGATGCATCTGGACACCCTTAAGACACCTCATGAACCTATAAAAAGACCCCCATCCCCTCTCTTTCACTCACACTATTCATCCAAGTGTTTTCAAGTTTGTGCTTGAGTGTCGTCGAATCTTTGAAAGTGTTGATTGTTAAGGGTCTTAGAGTTGGTACCTAGGCTGACTGGAAGAGGATATTGAAGGATTATTTTGGAGAATTTGTGGGCTGAATCTCTTTGGAGACATTTGCAGCAGATTTGGAGCATATTTGGAGATCTTTCAAGGTAGATTGAAAGGTGATTTCAAGCGCATTCAAGGATGAACTTTTTGGACAGATTTGGAGGCGCTCTTCAAGGTATGTAAATACTAAAATACGCACCGCATTCATTTAATTTTGTAGTGAATAGTCTCTTTGGATTTTGATAGCGTTTTTTTTCTTTCATAGAATTAAAAAAACAGGGTTTTAATTTGCAGATTTATATTGCTTGCCATGGCTCCGAAAGATAGAAAAATTGTGTGTAACTATTGTGAGAAGGAGGTTGGTGGGGAGGTATAAATAGGGTGAAACAACACTTAGCTGGTACAAGGGGGAATGTAAGACCATGCCTCAAAGTCTCTGATGACTTTAGAGTTGAGATGCTTGGTCTTCTTGAATATTACCAAGCTGAAAAATACAAAAACAAGAGGGTACAAAAAGAGATAGGGAGAAGTTATAGCTCTGATTTTCTTGGGAGAAGCCCTAGTTTGAAGAATCCTCTAGTTTTCCCAACCCTGCCCACGATCCTTATACCATTCATAGGGAAGAAAATGTTGCAGTTGGTGGTGTTGGTAGCAGTACATCCCAATTTAAAAATCCCTGTGGTAGCCTTGAGTATTTTTTTCAACCCCGCACTACCCCTGGTGCTCAGCCCACCATTGATGCCAAATGGAAGAAGGTGGAAAAAGAGGCTGCTTGGGAATGCATTGCTAGATGGTGGTATGATGCAGACATACCTTTCAATGCTTCAAGGTCGATATATTATCAACCTATGTTGGATGCTATAGCTTCATGTGGTCCAGGATTCAAGGGCCCTAGCTATGAGGATATTAGGGGGCCACTTTTGAAAAATGAAGTGGAAAGGGTACAAGAATACCTCATAGAGTTCAAAAACTCATGGACTAAAACAAGGTGCACAATCATGTCTGATCGATGGACTGATGCAAAAGGTTGCACAATTCTTAACTTCCTATTTGCTTGCCCAAAAGGGACTATGTTCCTTAGATCAGTGGATGCATCTGATCAAGTGAAGGATGCACATTTACTATTTCGTCTTTTGGATGACGTATTTGAGGAGGTGGGGGTGCAAAATGTAGTGCAGGTTATCACAGACAACTCCTCCAACTATGTTGCAGCTGGAAAGTTATTAGAGGAGAAACATCCCACCATTTGGTGGACTCCATGTGCAGCCCATTGTTTTGACCTCATGCTTGAGGGTATTGGGAAAATTGAGTTGGTGAAAAAGTTGTGAAACAAGCAAAATCTATCACAAGATACATTTACAACCACTCATGGGTTTTGACCCTTATGAGAAAATGCACTAGTGGAAAAGAGCTTGTCAGGCCAGCTATCACAATATTTGCAACAAATTTCCTTACATTGCAGTTCTTGATTGAGCAAAAGGCCAACTTGAGGAAAATGTTCTCTTGTGTTGAGTGGAATGCATCTCAATGGAGCATGAAGGCTGATGGAAAAGATATTATTGATAAAGTCTATGAGAAAACATTTTGGAAAAAGGCAGAGTAGATCGTACTTTTTAGCTAACCTCTTATGAAAGTCCTGAGAATGGTGGATGGTGATAAAGCAACGATAAGGTTTATTTATGAGGCCATGGATCAAGCCAAGGAAACAATAAAGGAAGCATATGAGAGAAAAAGACAAAAATATCTTCCTATGTGGAAAATAATTTGATGAACGATGGAACAAACAACTCCATCGGCCTTTACATGCTGCAAGCTATTACTTGAATCCAAGGTAACTAATTTCAAAGTTATTAAGTTATATTACTAAATTTTAATTGCAAGAGTTTATCATTTTTTGAAAGTGATCATCTTTTTTGTCTTGAATCTTCTGAAGGTACAGCAGATGGGGAGGTAAAAGAAGGATTATATAAATGCATTGAGCTCATGGTCTCTGATCCCAATAAACAAGATGAGATACGCAAGCTCTTGCATTTCAATGAGAGTCCTGGTATCTTCGGCCTAGCTACAGTCGTATGATCTAGATCAAAAGATCCTTCAGGTAATTAATTACGAAGTCTTTAAATTTTAATTCATTGGAGTTTTTTTCGAGTTTGTGCTTAAATTCATTTGCTAATTTTTATTTGTCCTTACATGTAACATATTGGTGGCAGCAATTTGGCAGCCAATGCGTTGATTTGCAAAAGTTTGTAGTTCTAATATTGAGCCAAACATGCAATGCTTTTGGTTGTGAACGCAATTGGAGTGTTTTTTGAGCGTATTCACACCAAGAAGTGTAACCGTTTAGAGCAAAAACGATTGAATGATATGGTATTTGTTCAGTACAACCTTAGGTTGAAGCGCAACCAATTGTAGAACAAGACCCCTGAATCATGTTCCATATTCTTAGATGATGGTGATGCATCATCAGATTGGGTTGTGGAGACTCAACCAACAACATTTGACAATGAAGACTTCTCATGGCTGGATTTGGGCCCACTTCCACAACTGCAGGATGTGGGAGTTGATGTTGGACATGTGCCTTCTGGACTAGGGGAGTCAAGTCAGGTGGCCCAAGCTCAGACACCCCATATTGAGGATCAGGATGTAGATGATGGCTTAGAGTCAGGTCGAAGGCCTCTAATGAGTCTGATCCTGAGGATACAGACGTTTCTGATGATTAGATTGTTTAGTCTTTGACTCTAGTCTTTTCTATAGGCCATTTAAAGCCTTTTTGTTGATGTATTTTGATTCAGACATGGATTGCACTCAATATTAAGTGCTATTTTGGTTCTATGAACTCTTATATGCTCTATACATAAGAAACTTTGCATATTTTTTGTGTATAATGGTTTGAACTCACATGGATGCACATGAATATTTAAAAGAAAATTAAAATTTGAATATTTTATGTATTTTTGGTGGGCCGGTTTTATGATCCGGTTTTTTCCCCGGTTTTTGACCGGTTCCGGTTCTGAGGGTCGACCGGTTTGTCCACTGGTTCGGCTTTTGTAACTTTGCCAACTGCACATCAAACTCAGTCCACCCGAGTCAAACCAACTGTTCATACAACTCAGCCAGTCTAAGCCAGACCAACTGCACATAAGGCAACTTATGCCAATCCTACTCAATTGAACTAACTTGTACCAAGCTGTTTGTGTACCTGTTCCAAATCAATCATATACTTGTGTTAATCTAAGCAATTGCTCTAACAGTCAACCAACCCTTCTTACTTAGCCTAGTTCATAAAGTAAGAGACACATTTGAGCAACCAAGAGACTTCACATATGGCCAACCCAACTATGTCCAATCACACTCAATTCAATGATACCACAACCAACCTCAATCACATTCAAGGAATACTTGACAGTTAAACATGATATACCTCAACCAACTAACCTCAGCCAAGAAGATAAAAGACTTAACCAACTATGTCAAACTCAATCAATCTCATAAACTCTTAGACACAAAAGGATTTTTTACTCCACTCAAATCAATTCAACAAATCAAACAAATATCAAGCAAATAGTTACAACACTGTCAAAGGTTGTCATTAACAGTCCAACTCCACTTAGGTCAAAGACACAATGATCAACACTTGTCAAACTAGTTTTCAAAGAAAACACTTAAGTTGATAAAAGAAATCACTCACAAGATCTATTATTTACATGTCAACTTCTCATTCAATACTACACTATACAACAATCAAGATAAACACCAAAATCTATGCCAACAATATCCAAGATAATCATTAAGATCTATAACAAGATCACATCAAGATATATTCCAAGATAACCATCACCATGGCCTCCATAATGTTAAACTAGCAACAACAAGGAAGGTCTTCCTGCATGCATGTGCTCTTGCATGCAGAAGACTTAAATTAGGAAACTAGTTGTATTTAATTTACTTTTCCTAAGTTTACTTTGGAAAATAAATTAAAGTGATCTAAATTAACTTTAGTGAAACACTAGTTAAAGTGAAAGTGAAAGTGAAAGTACAGTTTTTGCTTTACCTAAAGTTATAAAAGAGAGATCAATTGGTGGAGAGGACACACACTTGTATTCCGACAGAGACATAATACAGACAGGGAGAGAAAGTCAGACAAAGGATTTTGTTGGGAAGATAGAGGAGCGAGCACTAGGATCACCGAGCTTCGTACAGCTGGGTCGTACACTCATGCAGGAGGGTGCTGAGATTTAGTTGGGTTTTTTCCTAGTGATTCTGCCGTGTAACTGCATTCACTAGGTTTGGGTGAATTTCCAGTATTGTAAACGCTCCATATTTTCTCATAATAAAATCTATATCTGACTATTACACCGGTTTTCCCATCTTGGGTCTTTCTGGGGGTTTCCATACCCAGAATAATAGTGTCAATATTGTGATGTGATGTTGTGATTTATTTCTCAGTTTATATTCCGCTGCATACTGTAAAAGATATTCATGTGTGGTTATCAGTAAATATTTTGAATGCATTGCTTAGCCCTAGTTGATTATTAAAGGAAAATTTACATGTTTAGCCCTAAGTTAACATTAATGAATCCGACTGTGTTCTCGGAAACGAGAGTATCGGTTCTGTGATTTAAACAACTCACATTTAAGTTTAAAAATCTTAAAATAAATAAGGCTTCAAATCCTGTATGCTCTTGTGACCACTGCAGGCCATTGGCTGGATTGATGAGACAATCATAAAGGGATTGAAGTGACTAGTAATTAGTTTCACGCTCAAATTAAAATTCCTAAAGTGAAAATCCGACACTTCTCGAAATTACTCGTTAGTGGGGAAATTCTGCAAGTGAAGCGAGAACTACTAGAAAGTGACCGTGGGGCCCCGTTAGGCTACACCGTTGTTGGTGTAGTGTTGACTACAACCCCACGACTCCATCTATCCCACATGTCACTGTGAGAGCCAATTCCTAATAAATCCGGACATATTCCACGTACCCCTTCCCTGTTAATAATCTGATCATTACCACATTTTAATAAAATTGACCAACGATCAACCCACCCCTTAATCACTCATCTAATAAATTTAAAAGGAACCAACTGAGACAACTGCAATACTTATTGAGACATCACTAGCAACCCTTATTCACGCAAGCACTCCAATAGCACTGGTCTTTATCGTATCATTTATTTCTGAGCATTTAAATTAATCCATGTGTTAAGTGAATGCCATTTATATGTTGGTGATTTAATTAATTTTTGCAGATTTATCTTAGTTGCAATATTTTATATCATTACATCTCCTAGATAAGTTGGTTTATTTTCATAGATTAAAACAACCTTAGATTATTTTACTAGGGACCACCCCCCTTGGCTTCGTTAGGAGAGAACCTAGACGGAGGAGTCAAGATTAAGTGACAGCACTTGACTCTTGCTTACCCCCAAGGTCGCACCCAGTGGCTTGAAGATTTTTGCCACGTGACCCGAGGGGCTAATTAGGCAGAAACATGCTGTACAAAAGCACGTTGAGCACATGCATGTTCCCTGTTGAACTAGGTTGAGTTGAAGCATGTTGACTTGGTGCATGTTCCCTGACNGAGGTGCTAATTAGGCAGAAACATGCTGTACAAAAGCACGTTGAGCACATGCATGTTCCCTGTTGAACTAGGTTGAGTTGAAGCATGTTGACTTGGTGCATGTTCCCTGACAAACTGGGTTGAGCTAACGCATGAATGACTTCTCGATGTATTGGGAGCAATTGTGGAGCTAGTGCATGTTCTCCGATAGACTAAATTGAGTTGACGCACGAAGATTGATTTGTTGACACTTCTTGACATACTGAGATTGTGTTGGAAGACCTTCCTTATGACATAGAGATGATTGAGATTACTGTGATGTACTAATAATATCCGGATGTGTTCCAGTATGATACTAATGATGCCTCCCTAGCTAAGAGGGAGTGTTGGTGTAGTAGCTACGTGAGGTATCACCTGACAGATTGGCCCAAGAAAGAATAGTATTAAAATATATTTTATTATGGCACAAACAAGTTGACCTCGTAAATCATGTACAAGTTGGCCCTTGTAAATTAGTCAAGTCGGCCCCAATTGGAAAATAAAAATAAACATCATAGAGTATAAATAGAAGGGTGCCTCACCTCATTTGGAAACATTGCAACAAGCAAGTTCACCACTACTGCTGGAGTTCGTTACTGCAGCTAGGAGTACTTTTCTGGGCTTTCTCCACTTTGGAGAGTTTTCTCTTATCTTTTCTTGGGGTTTGTGCTACTACTATCTAGATGTACATCAATCTCTATTGGAAGGTGTGAGCTTGGGGGAGATAAATAGCTTTGTCTATGGTTGGGAGATGATTGTTTTATCATCATGGTGAAACGAGCTCCACATTCATTTTGTTTCTATGCTTTGTCATTCTTTTAGTGATCCTGATCATATTGCTATCAAAATCTAACAAATAAAGTGTTACCAATGCAATCAATATGGACACTATGCTTCTAAATGTCTGGAGAAGAAAGGGAAGGTGGAGAAAGATACAATAACATCTTGCATCAGTGGAGGAGTATGCAAAGTTTGAGTAGGAGTTCTCCTTAGATTCCATTGATTCTAGTGTGGGAAGTTGTCTTTCATCATACCTGGATAGTTGATAGTGGGTCAATTAAACATATGACTAGACTGCATGGTGTCTTCTAGATTATTACAAAGTTGGGCTTAGGGCATTTTGGGCAGACAAATGTTGATAGTCCTCAAGTAGTAGTACAAGGTGTTGGAACAGTGAGGTTCCAACTGGACCTTGGAGAGGTTCTATAGGTGCA
The DNA here is from genome assembly GCA_001517045.1 of Pseudotsuga menziesii. NCBI lineage: Eukaryota > Viridiplantae > Streptophyta > Pinopsida > Pinales > Pinaceae > Pseudotsuga > Pseudotsuga menziesii. Next base: position 198,199 of record LPNX011121981.1, read on the forward strand.
TGGAGTCCTATTAGTCCCTGGTATGGGAGTTAGTAAACTCTTAGTTTCATCCTTGGAGGATGATGGTTTTGGATGGATGGTTAGCTCTGGACATGTCTTCCTTTATCAAGCGGAAGAAGCAGTTGGTACCATTATCCTTCTCGACGATTGGAGGGACATGCTTTATGTTTTGAGGGGAGAGGCTGTGCTTCCAGGATCAGGTGGTTGGTTATTCAATACAGGTTATGAGGATGGAGCAGAAGCTGCAATTGATCAGCCATTACTTTCAGATCAAAAGAGTGGATCTCTTCAGTGTACTAGCGGGCGACTAAGCTAGTACAATGGTGGTCAGCAGGTTCAGGAGGCTCAGGTAGAGTCTCAAGGTTCAAAGTTCTAGTTTGGATTCCGACACTTATCTTCGAGGCGTATTCTAGAGCAGGAGAGAGGTGCTGTAGGGTACAAAGGCTTAGATGATGGAGATACAGTTAGTATCGGAAGGACTACCCTCGTTAAGAGGGATTGCTGAGATTTTAACTCTGGATGTCCTTCGTCATGTTTTTGGGCGTGTTTGTAATGGGGGTGACAAAGTCTTTTGTTCCTAGTGAGTTATTTATGTACAAAGTGTCTTTTTTGTAAATATATAAAAGTTTATACTTTATTTAAGTTGTGGGTCCCATTTAAGTTGTGCATTTAATTATTGTCTTTTATTATTTAAAAGTGAATTTAAGAGAACCCTAGATCTAAGAAATTGATCCTAGCCGTTAAAGTGGTAGTTAGGGGTTAGTTACTACAAAATGAAGTATAAAATGAATTTGAGGGACAAAAAGAGAAATGCACCAGAAGAAGGAGAGAGAAAGAACTGAAGAAGGGCAGTTTTCATCAAGGAGAGAAAGGGTACGATTTCCAAGACAGTGTGGCTCGATTTCCAAGATTGCTAGGGCAGAATTTTGGCATGATTTCCAAGAAATATTGGCAACAGTTAATGCTTAGATCCTATAACATTTATTGCTGGTACAATGGCATGCATTCCAAAGAGGGACTGTCAGTACCGTACAACATTAAAGTCTGGCACGTGTGGGTGAAGTTCACTGCAGGTTGGAACGGATTTCAAGTTTTTTTGAGTGTTTATATCAGTATGAATTGGACAGTACTGTTATCATAGATCTTGTAGTTGTCCCAATAAATGAATCCTATACAGGATGGTAGAGGGGACAAGCAACCAAAGCTGTGACTTACGAAAACCCTAACCCCCAAAAGATGGATGGTTGTCACGTCGGTTAGGGATTCCTTCGCTTTATGCCACTGAATGCCCAAGTGACAATGGGGGAGACTCGATCTTATCCTGAAAGGACAGATCTACATCAAATCACCAGATCAAGCCGAAAAATACGAATACGTAAGGTGAGATTGGAAACCCTAGATTTAAGGAATAAGCCACAATTTAAGAAATATTCGAGTACGGGTGTTTAAGGAATGTGGAAATGTTACTTGAATCAATTTAGATTAGTGACTTAAGAAGTTTAAAGTTTAAACAGATCTAGGGTTGGTGTGCTTGTTCAGAGAATCAGACCCTGGACCTTAGGGGGATTTAATCAGAAAAATCGGAAATGCTTCAACACACCAAGTTAAGTAAAATGCTTGGAAATTAGAAATACCCAACTGAAGACCAGGACCAAAACAGAGGAAATTGACCAGCAGGCCAAACAAGGGTGTTTTCTCCCAAACTGAGACTAGTGCCTGGAGGTGGGAAGAGGAGTCCAACCTTGACGTTTTTGAGGGAGAGGAGGTTTTTTGGTATGCCACACAAAACCCAGATCGCCAAATTTTCCAATTCTCGGTGGAAATTGATCTTGTGATTTTCCTACTACTAAATGAGGGTTTTTTCAATGCAGGAAATGATGGGCAATGCATGCAGAAAGTAAAAGAGAGAAATTTCCTGTGAAACATACCTAGTTCTTGTAGATGACCTCAGAGAGGATGAAGAATGTCATCCTTTTGATTAAATGAGAGTTTTCGATCAAGATCTTTTAGTTGTTCTGCTTCCGTCAATGACCCAAGCGCCCCTCTCAACCTGTCCAACCAAATAAATAAATCAGTAGGACAAATGAATGGGATCTGCAGCATAAAGAAAGTACGAGAATGAAAAATCATCGAGAAAGAATCACTCTCTGATACACAAAACCCAAGGACCGGCACAGTGTGAGTCTCCCCACTAGTGCGCCTTAAGTGCGCCTCCTTCAACCTGCAGATGGATGGGTGCAAGAAAATATACAAGATCTATCTCGTCATAAACTCAGTATAAAAGAATAGCAATACCAATCAACAAATCATCAACACATCAGGAGAACTCAGAGTGTAATCCCAGACAAAAATCTCTTTATTCAAATTCCTGTGCCAGAGCTCATCAATTACAATGGGGGGTCACTTCTCTTAAATAGTTTGAGAGAGAGACTTAAACCCTAACTCACATTTACATCCAACGGTGGAGATTAAAACATCATCAACGATGGAGATCAACAATACATAGATCACAACATGGATCAAGTGACTAAGTCAAAGAGGGGGCACATTTTACTCAAGGACACCTATCCTGTTGAATTTTTAGCATTAGCATGAATACTTTAGAATTTGCAGAGTAACTGATAACAAATGACAAGTGTAGTAAAAACATCAACACATCAAGAACATTGAACACGAGTTTTTCACTGGGGAAACCTTTAAAGGACAAAAACCCCAAAAGCATTAGTAATTCATCTCGTAAGTGAAATGATGGAATTCTTCAAAAATTCTTAAACCCTAATGGGTTTGTACCACAGATTACAGATGATAGTTTTTACACAAAAATGCCAAATTAAGGCTTTTACCAAATTAGGGCTTTATGCCCTGATTTTCTCTCCTGCCCAGGAAACTCAAACTACCCGAAATCCTATTATTTTCTGCTCGGAGGTTCTATCATTTTGCCTGGACTAGCTCACTGCCTGCTCGAACCTCTGCCTGGACTTGCTCGGACCTTGATTGGCTGTCCGGAGGCCTGTCTGCCTTTCCCAAGCCTCCTTCCTGTGCTTTCGACTGCTTCCCATGGCTCCTGTTGACTACCCGGGAGCCTTATGGGTTGTCTGCTAGCATCCGAAGGGTCTGCTATAGACCCAAATGCCCTTATGGGTTGTCTGATAGCAGCCCGAGGGTCTGCTATAGCAACTCGAGGGTCTACCACAGACCCGGAACCCTTCACTGGCTCTCATCTGCTTGCTCGAGGGTAGGTAGAGCCTGCCCGAGAAAAGAAGAGGGCATTCGTGAGTGTTGGAGAGACTGCCAGGAGAAGAAGAGGGCTGCCCGGAGAGGAGGAGGGCTGCCCGTGGACTGTAGAAGCTCCCCAGTGAAGAACAAACCTCTTTCGGTGAATTGCAGAAGCTGCCCGTGAAGTTGTTGAGGCAGCTGTGAAGAAGAAAAGACTTAGGGTTAAGCTCTAGTTGCTGCAAAAATGATGAAACCCTAGTTTAGGGTTTGATAAAAGAGACAAGTGTGGATGCCATAGCTAGACTCATCCATGCTAGGGCATAAACAAAAAACTTCCTTCTCTTCAATAATTAGCAAATTCTTCTGTTGGAGCAGTTGCAAGTGCAAGAGCAAGTGTGTGTGTAATAATGAAATGGATTGATCTTCTTTTATAGCCTTTGAGTCACTTGTAAATGGACCAAAACTCAAAAGAACAAAATAATATTATTTTTTTCTTTTATTACTTTGACTTTCACCTTTTGTGGTACTAAAGGTCTTTCAGCACTTTCACTTTGACTCCTTAGTGGTACTAAGGGTCCTTTAGCCTTCTTCAAGTGCCCTGTGGTCAAAACAAGTGATCAAGGTGGTCCTCCATCCCCACTCAAAGTACATCATCATAAACCGAGATAATTACTAATGCTGTTATCTCACACTCTATGTGACACCAAGATCGGATACTAAGGTGTCTTAACCAATGGTAGCTAAACCTTGGAGAAGATCATAAAGCCCACTGATCGAGGGTCAGAGTGTTAGACATGCCTAAACTTGGTCTAAGGATTATAGTGTTATCCTGGTAACAGACTAGGTGCCACAGCCATAGGTTGCATAATTTGACACAAGGTCAAATACTTGGTAATAGACCAAGTGCCTCCATTCTCTCGAAGAATGGCCCTCAACCCCGGGCTGAGTCCCTAGTCTCGGACTAGGTTAAATTCCTGGTAACTGACTAGGTGCCTCCATTCAAAGAATGGCCGCTCATCTCTAGGCTGAGTCCCCCTGTGCTAGACTAGTTACACATCCTGGTCCTGGACCAGATGTCTCCATTCAATAGAAAGGTCACTCAACTCAAGGTTGAGTTCCCCAGTGCTAGACTGGTTCTATATCCTCGTCCTGGACCAGATATCCCCATTCAATAGAATGGTCACTCAACTCAAGATTGAGTCCCCCAGTACTGGACTGGTTCCACATCTTGGTCCTGGACCAGATGTCTCCATTCTCCTAGGAGAATGGCTTTCAATGGTGCTCAGAAAAATCAACATATCCTAGGTGAAAGTCACAATATAACATGATAGTACATAGGAGGGGGTCATTAGGGGCTTAATTCACCGTAGGCCCCTTTACAACTTTATAATACATGATATAACATGATATAACAACGAAATACATTAATAGCCAAGTAGAGGGGGCATCCCTTGGGGGGCTTTCCTCACTTGCTGAGCCAATACAAAATAATCTGGACATCTGCTGACTGAAAACTGCTAGAGGATTGTTCGAGATGCTGAAAAACATCATTTGCCAAAATTCCAAGCCATTTCCTTCACCTAGGAGGTCAAATCGATTTTTTCAGTTATTCTCTAGTTCATTTTTGTTGGCACAATTCTTTGGAAAATGATAAATCCGCCATAACTCTGTCCAGGTTGCAAAATGGGGCCAACTGACTGGTCTGATTGATCTGGAGACATAGAAGAATGGTATAAGTGACTACTCATACCCCCTGGAACACTGCTATGCTCTAGGAGAACCAATCATACTGCCCTCTGGAATAAAAATTGATCATTTGGCCAGTAATTAAGTGATAATAATCACTTATTAGGAGAACCGGGGCCAAACTCTCAAACTGAAACCGCAGTATTGGTCTTGGGCATCTTTGGAACAAATATAGATCATGTTGTTTTTTTAGAGTCACTGCCTTGGGAACCATGATTGATTCGTTCAATTGGGTTGACTAGGTCAAAGTACCCAAACTGAAGGTGAAAAACTGCATCAATATGATCCTGCAACCATCCAAGGTAAGAAATGCTCCAGTGGTGTATGTCAAAACCAAACTTGAATCAGTTATTCATAATCATGGTGACAAATAGTAATAATAGTAAGATGTACCTATGCTTCCGAAGAATCTTGGAGCTTTGTGGAAATCTGCTTGTTCACAAAGGGTAAATAATATGCTATAGATGGGTGAGGATGGAGGAACAAGGTTAAGGCAAAAGGGAATGACCTTTGACTGACTTCAACTCAATGATCTATCCGAATGATAACAATACACTCTACCAAGGTGACATATGTATGGCAGATAACAATAGGGGATGGAGGTGTTTGACAACTGAATAAAGTACTTGGATATGCTTTCCTCAGAGTCTAACAACTTTTCCTTTGCACTTTATTTGCAATATAGGTCAACCTTCAAAGTCAGGTGCCCTGGAAGACTTTTAGGGTCTATTACTGACAAAGACCCAGCCTTTGCAAGCTAGTGCCACCCTGGTGCCCTGTGGGGGAAAACAAGCAGAACACTATACAAAGAGTGAGTGCTCATCCTTTGACCATCAACCTTTCAATACACTTTACATTTCACAAGATAGTAGTCAGCCTACAAGGGCAGGTGCCCTGAAAATCCTTCTGGGCTCCAGTAAATGACTAAGGCCCAAACCCGCTACTAGCGAGCAGTCTGTTACCTACCAAGTCATACTTAGTTGGTGGTATCAATTGGGCCGGATGAAACGAACAAACACCATTGTTCATTATTCGGAGTTCAGAAGTCATTCGGCCTTCTTTTGGGAATTTTTAAATTTTTTTCTTGTACCTCATGTTCATACGCCCTTGGGGGAGTTGTAATAAAATGTTCTAGCATGGTGGTGTATGTAAAAGACTCAGTCCCCTATACTTATCTCTCAATCCGACTAGCCCAGAGTGTTTTTTCCCTTAGAGATTATATGTTGTTGAATAAACGACTAATAATTTCTGAGTTTTTCACTCACACCTCCAAAGTTGGGGTGGTCGTCTTGGTATTTAAGCCTAGGGGTTATTAGAGTCTATGTGTCAATGTTTATAAACATCCTAGGCATTGATTTTGAGTCGTATGGACATGTGCTAGGCCCCCCTAGGTTTCTTTTTAAGTTTTGGTAAAAATAAATTTTCCCGTAAACTTAGGCTATTTTTTAATAGTTTAATTGGGAAAATTATGGATGTAATAAAAGTGTGGTTAAGGATCGGATTCTTTCATGGGGGTGCTCGTTTTCTAACTCAGAGCCTCCGTTTAACCCAAAAACCCACTTTTCCTAAGTTTTAAGTGATAAATTTATCACTTAAGACAAAAATCTCCAAAAAATCAAATTTATTAATTAAAAAAAGAAATAATTAATAAATGGAGGATATTCCCAAATTCCTAAATCAGTGGGATTTGCTTCGAATTGATTGAAATCAGTCTCATCGACTTCAGATAGACTGGGCATTTCCATTGCTTGACTGAAGGCACTGATCAACGCTGATGAGGGAGTTAATTGGCTCACGCAAGAGGAGAGGTTGCACCCTCTTTCTCTCTCCTCCACATGTGTGGGTTGATTTGACAGTTAAGTGATGTTTAGGTTGGCCCAGTGAGAGAGCTGTCACTCAGAATTTTAGTTCCAGTTCAGTTAGACTCAGTTCATCTTTAGATCAGACTCAACTTAACTCTCCATCAGCTGCACTCTCTCTCTCTCTCAGTCAGGCATGCGCCCCTCTTGGCTAGTCTGGCTATAAATAAAGCAAAGCGTTCACCATTCCAAGCTAGTTAGAGTTGGATGAAGAGCTGGTGCCTATTGTAATACTGTTATTTTGCATCTATTTGTTGAGAATAAAGAAGCTTTGGAGGCTATATTGTGTAGTGCTTGTATTGTGTGGATTCCCAACGTCATGCTGCAAATGTGGTAACTGCAATTTTTTTTCATATTTTGTGCTTTTCCGTGTTCTAGCTTCAAAGGATTCAACTGAATCAATAAGAGTTTAGATTTGGCAAGTAAGTTTACTTGCTTTATTTATACATACTGTGTATGTTCAAAGATCTAAGATTTTGCTTAAATAAGATTATTTTTGCATGTTTTTTTCTTCCATACATTTATATCTAGATCTCACGGTTTTGTGCAAGTTTTTGTGATGTAGCTATGAGTTCCAAATCAGATGAGGTGTGGATCAAGATTGACGCCACTCCCCATTCAAAAAATCTCAAGACACTGTCCCTCGATGCTCCACAAAAAGGCCTTCCTCACGCTTTTTTTTAATCCCAGCAACAATGCAATCTTCTCTCTTCTTTCTCTTGCTTCAAAATTAAAATTTCTTTGGTTACTATGTTTATGTATGCGTATCTAGTTTTATCATTAGATCTCATATATAAACATTCAAAGGTAGATCTCGTTTTAAAAAAGGTTCTCATAAGCATCTTAGATCTAGCTTAGGGAAATCATCATTTTTCACATGGCATCGAAAGTAGATCTAAAATTTGTTGAATGCATGGTTCTTCCCTTGAATCTAAAAGGTTTTATTTAGTAAGTTAAGTGCTTTAGATTGGCTGCCCGAAAGCTAGCCAAGATCCTCAAGAGGACTTTTCTTTGAGTTATTTTTTGTCTTTTCTTAAAAGTACTTTAACTTAGTAATATTCGGTAGTTTTTTTTGGGTTATCCAAAGACACTTTTAAAGTGTTTTTGGGCACTTTACACCAATTAAAGTTTGCTGGTTTTTAGCAGGTCTGTCCGAAAAGAAGAGGAGGTGCTGTCCGAAAAGCAAATTTTCAAGCCTACTCCCCATCCCCCCTGGGGAGATCCGTGTCATTTTATCCTTTTTCTATTTTTTTTCTGTTTCATTTATTTAATTTAGTTTAGTTTAGTTTTGTTTATTCACATATAAGTAGTGTACTTTGTGTTACATTGCAAATTGTTTACATCTTTCAAGTTCTCAAAGTAAATTTACTACTTACCCCACGATTTCCCGAGTGACCCGAAAGGGGAAAGAGATTTGTGGTAGGTTAATTAGATAACTGTGTTTGTTTTTTCTTTCTTTCTTTTTGTTGAGCACTTTAATTCTAAATTCAAGTACTTAAAACCTTTATAAAATCAACCCTTCCTTGCTTTCTCGATTGCAGTTCACTTGAACCGAAAGAGATCCTTGGAGGTTCATTTTTCTTCTTTTCAAAGAAAACCATTAATAAATTATGTAAAATCCTTTAGACTCCGTTATGTATGCTTTGCATCGTTGCGGTTCGTCCGATCAGCCGGCTGCATCGAAAGCAACGTGGGTGACTAGATTAATTAAGTCTTCACGCCCGAATTAACCTCCCAAGTGAAAATCCAATGCCTCGAATTAATCCGTTGCGGTGGAAAACTCCACAAAGGAAGCGGGAACAACTGGGTAGCGACCTCGGGACACCGTTAGGCTACACCCTTATTGATGTAGTGTTGAACACGTCTCAAAGACTCTAAACAACCCACATATTCCTTGCGGGGAGCCCCATCGGATAACGATTTTGGACATACTCCTTGTACCTTCGGGTATATTTGGAGTCCCCTTTTCCCCTAATTTATTCAACTCATCCCATATTAATCTAAAATTTGACCAAGAGCACTTGCAACATTTCTTTTGGCAATACAACAACATTTTCATTTGTGGACTCCATTATTGGCACTGGTTTCTTTTTACTTGATATCATCATATGTTTCCACATGCTTTGCTTATCATAAATTAATCTTTATGTTTTTGTGGTTTAATTAATATTGCAATATGTTGTGTCAAATTTGGGTTATCAAACTCCTAAATAGCTCATTCATCACCATCCCACTAGGTCTTAACAACCTTAGCAATTAATAGGGTTTACCCCCCTTGGCTTCGTTAGGAGTTGGCCTAAACGGAGGAGTTAAGAACAAGGTGACAGCCTTGACTCGAGACTTGCCCCCAAGGACACATCGAGTGGCTTGAAGATTTCTGCCACGTTCCCCCCCAGGTGTCTTAAAGGCGGCAACACAGTCCATAGACCCGACGGGGTTGCTTCTCCCTGCCGTCCCTGTAAAGGGCAGATTGAACCTTACATTGTACAATGAATGAGTTCTCAAACCCTTGGCCACTGACTACCTTTTAAACATTTATAACTTTTGCATCCTTTAGATATAGCTTTTATGTGTTCCGATGCTTTAGTGTTTAGCAACATTGTTATGGTGGAGCACTTGCTTTGAGGACTAAAGGAGAACTACCTGCGAACCCGACCACACTAGCCAAGCAACATACTTCATAGCCGGAGACACAGAACAACATGGAGTCTATCATACATAGGGGTCACAATGGGGAAAGGATCTTCAATCTCACAAGTCTCAATCAGTCTAAGTCATGGGATAAAATCGAAGGTGGATGAACTGGATGGACAGGAACAAATTTCATGGAATCATTCTAGCACCAAGGTTTATAATTTGTACGAGCATGACATGAGCAACAGTCTTCTCATCAAATTCCTTGATTAGTCATAACACAAGTTGAAGCAACAATAGATATAAGCATAGGTCACCGTAATCATCCAAACATGATAAGCAAAGGTATCTGACATACATCATGGAGAAAAATCAAACCAGGGAAGTGTATACCTGATCTCACCAAATATACCTGTCTTCAACTAATAAGCCCCTCTATAACTGTGTGTACCAACTCTGATCTGCTGCTCTGCTACAATGAACTAGATCATCACCAAAAGCATCTCAATGGACCCCTGAATCTCAGTCCTGGCAAGGAAAATCCGATGAACAAGGTTCTGGAATAACTGAAGTTGTAAAGATCCATGATAATACCCCATGTGAAAGATAGCCCAAAATAGAACAAGAGACAAGTTTGTATGTTGCATCATGGTAGCCCAGCTGTAGAAATGTATATTTGATAACACGTACATCAATAGACAGTTTGGCATGTGTGAGGGGGTTGTATTACTAGACAAAAATCGAGTACTGCTGCAAAAATGAAAGGTACAACAATTTACTGCGTTTTGTCTGTTTGCTTTCCTATTCTCTCAAGAAGGAAAAAGTGAAGTTGTAATAAATTTTGGAGTGTTTAATAAAATTCTCTCTAGGGTTTTTCCCTGGTCAAGTTGACCAAAATTGACTGTGTATGATATTGACGTTCAGTTCTTATGTGGATGAAGATTTAGCATGGGTATTTTAAATGATAAATGATAAAATCATAAGTTGCTAAATGTTTGACAAAATGCCTGAAAGAGGAAGTTCTTGATTTTGTCAATTTTCTTCAATACACACAACCCCCTCATTTTTGTTTCTTCCATAGCCAGCTTTTGGAATTTTATTTGCACTTATAGATATTTACATGGTTTTACAATTTCCTGTTGGACTCACGATTGTCGTTAGACCAAAATCCGCAGGTGTTAATCTTTGCCACAATCGCCAGAGTTAGGATCTCGAGAGGCGATTAGTCCATGTCACGAAACTCATGGGGAGCGTTGAACCCATTGTCCAACAATCTCCCCCTCAACATGAGCCGGGTGAGTTTCGAACCCTTGACCTGTTGCTCTGATACCATTAGTTGGACTTGCGATTGCCGTTAGACCAAAACCCGCAGGTGTTAATCTCTTCCACAATCGCCAGAGTTAGGATCTCGGGAGGCGATTAGTCCATGTCAGGAAACTCACGGCGAGCACTGAACCCAATGTCCAACATTTCCCATGGCCTACTAGCACATGGCTCACAAATATAAAATATTTTCCTTTGAGAACTGAGTATTCACTATCGGGGCCTTGGCTTTGATCTCCATGCTAGAATCATACACTGTATATACACAATATTTACATATCAAGCCGATAATTCCCAAGTGTCAAAATGGAGGTATTACAGAACTAAGGGATTATTCTTATTTTATTGTGGAGATTGTTGAGCTCAAATCCTATATATTTGAAGCTCCTCCACTTGTAATGGTTATTGAAAATGCTCATACTTTTTGGGAATACTATCATCCAATTTCTCTCTGGTGTGGTGATGAATGAATAAAGGTGCTTTTTCTTGCATGTGAGGAAACTTAGTGAACATCAATGCTGCAAATATCGTGTCGAAGAATATATTGCCATGTGACTGGAAAGAAGCTTTATTGGAAATATTGGGAAAAATGTCAAGAATTATCGGAAAATATTGACAAATATAAACTTAGACCTAAAGAATTATGAATATATCGGACAAGTCAGAAACAGGTAAAACAGGTAAAACAGGTAAAATTGGAAATATCGAGAGAAATTGAAGATATTTACAACATTGGTGAAGATAAATGCTGGATTAGTTGTAAATGCTTATGTATGAAAAAGTATATGGTTCAAATCCAAGGTGTAACAATATCAATGAAGTAAAATAGGTGTGAATGTTCCTCTCTTTCTATCTTACTTGTTATTTATGAAATGGAGATGATGTAAGTTAAGCCATGAGAAACAATTTTTTTGCTTGGTGAGATTTCATAATTAAATAGCCAATTGAATCTAGACTTGAAAATAGTAGTTAGGATTTTTTCACTTTGCAAATCTGTTGAATATAATTTCCAGCCAAGTTGCAGTTTGAATGACACACCATTGGTGGTCATTCTCACCTCTACAACTGATGTAATAAACCCTCTTAGAAGCCCTTGTAGTTGTGACTCTATTGACCAAATCTGAGATCTGGGCACTGCTTGCCCCTCTTTCAACTACCAAAATTCCATAAAAAATTACTTTATTTTCTGTTTTTTGCAAATCTGAAATTCATAGACCAAAAAATAAAATCACATTTCCAATATTTTATTAAATACCATAAAGCTTGATTTTGCCATCATTAATTGGGCTGTAATTTTCTACAGTAATAATTCTGGAAATAACTAGTAAAAAGCCTCAATTTTAGATTGCTGTAAGGGTTCTAAAATCTATATTAGATCCATCTAAAGAGGTCTTAATAAACTACCGTACAAATCTGCTAATTTCCAGCTTGACATATGTTCCCAGATTTGTCCTTTTAGAGATTGATTCTTACTGTTAAACTATCTTCTCTTAGCTGATTCAAATATCTGTGTAAATCTAGAGTTTAATCTTTCATAAGTAATCCTCATGAACATATTTACCTTAAGCCCTCTCAATATGCCCCATACAGTTCATTTTGTGGATTAGATTGCTGTAGGGATAAGCCCCCTTGAGTTAGATAGGACATCTAACCTTAAAGAGAAAAAGATAATACTATGGAGGTGACAGTAGGTAGTTTGCTATTGGTTGTCTTCATGTTCTTGTATGTGTGGCTGGGACTTTTCTACTTAGTGTGAACTTGGGAGGTAAACCGTACATGCCCCAATGGAGTCACCTAGTAAAATGTGCCCTTGGAATATATTCCATCCATCAATCAATACTCCACACCTTTGCCCTTCACTTGATGATGAAAAGTGCTTGGGCAAGATAGAACAAGGTGCATGGCGTCCAAATCTCTCCCCATAATCTGTAATTGCCACAGGAGTCCAAGGATCTTTTGCTTTGCTTGAGAGAGAGGAAAGCCCATGAAAATGTGAAATGACCCAGAATTTTCAGGGGGTAACACCAGTGACCACTTCGTCATTAATAAAGTTTCATTGTTGCTTTTTTTTCATTTCTGTATATATCTGCTTTCATGTTCTTTTTGCATGTTTGTGTTATTTTTTTGATACGATTTCTTTTTCACCTGCTGAGTTACGGGAAAAATAGTGGGTTTTAGCCTTTTAAATTGAGGGATAGCAGATATTCAGTTGCCAAACTAAGAATTGGCATTTTACTACAAAGATTTTTATACACATTGACATCTAGATTTCAAAGTGTCTTTTCCTTTTGATTAGGCTCTTGAATCATGAATATTAAGTATGTGCACTGTGCAGAGTAACTGTGTCTTGATGTTTAATGAATTCTCTTTGAGTTGGTCTTGTTTTATTAGAGGATTATCATTACTTTGTGCGATGCAGGTAAATAATGCAGCAACTGCTGGTTATGGAGATAGTTATGAAGAACAAAAACTAGTTATGCAATCAAATTATTGGGGGGTTAAAAATGTAACTAGAGGGCTTCTTCCTCTTCTTAGACCGTCTTCTTCAGGTGCCCGAATTATCAATGTCAGTTCGCATCTTGGAATGTTAGAGGTAAGATTTACATAATATACTGACTCCTTTTACATGTATTTCAAGTTTATAAGCATTATATATTTGTGTAGATTTACATTTGTTAACAATGTTCAATAGGCATCAGATGCAAACAAAATCACATGTTTTGCTGCAACTAGGTGAACATGGCTGGGTTCTACCATATACTGACTTAATGTGTTCACGGCAAACCATATATCTGGTCTTGTATTTGTCAAATACCTTAGTGAGCCAATAACCTGTCTATATAGTGTGACATCTATTCTTTCTGAAGAGTCATTATTTAGGAGCTTCGGGTTTGTGACGATTAGAGTGTTCATTGCCTTGCAATCCAACATCCCAAATCTCTTTAGGATCTCAACTACATAGTTTCCTTGGTTTAGGAATATTTCATCTGGGAACTGCCATACTTCAAGGCCTAGGAAGTAATGCATCATGCCAAGATCTTTCATTTCAAATTTTGTCGCAAGATTTTTCTTACATTCATTGATGAGCTTCTCCTTTTCTGTCAAAAATAGATCATCTACATACAATAGTAATATCATGATCCCGTCATCTTCAACCTTATAACAAAGGTTGAAATCTTCTTTACTTTTGGTAAAGCCTAGGCTCATCAGGAAGTCATCAATTCTTCCATACCATGCTCTAGGTGCTTGCTTTAATCCATATAATGCTCTCTTTAGTCGGCACACATGTGTTTTCTTGTCATGTGTGTCAAAACCTGGAGGTTGTTCAATATACATTTCCTCTTCTATGACACCGTTTAGAAAGGTTGTCTTTACATCCATTTGATGTAATTTCCATCTCATCTTGGAAGCCAAAGCAAGAATGGTTCTGATTGAGGTATATCTAGCTATTGGTGCAAAAGTTTCTTCAATCCCTTCTTTTTGAGAGAATCCTTGTGCTACAAATCTTGCTTTGAACTTTTCAATACTACAATCAGCTGAATGCTTTGTCTTAAAAATTCATTTGGAAGAGACCATTGTTTTATCCTTTGGTCTTGGCACCACTTCCCAAACTTCATTCTTTAAAATAGATTGATATTCTTCAACCATGGCATCCATCCATTCCTTCTTCTTTGAGGCTTCTTCAAAACATGTAGGTTCTTCGTCAACAAAGTTACACATTAATGCTACGTAGTTGGAGTGGAGTCTTAGTCTCTTGCTTCCTTTTGGTGCACCATATCTTTCTGCTTCTTGAATTATATCACGAGCTCAGGCTCGTCTTTTCCTTGTTGAGTTTGTTTCATGAGGTGTCTCTATAGGTTCTTGTGGTTCTACCATGTCTTGAACTTCTGGTATAGGATCTTCTTCATCTCTAATTGGTGGTTTACTGATCTCTACTACTCTGGGAGTTTTTTGTTCTTCTTCATCCACATGGGTCTTTCTGGATTTGTTGAAGGCTGCATCTTCATCAAATGTGACATCTCTGCTGACCTCAATTTTACGAAAACCTGGAATATAGATTTTGTATGCTTTCGACTGATCACTATATCCAATAAACATTCCCTTCTTTCCTACGGGGTCCAACTTTGATCTTTTCTCTTTGGGAACATGTAGGTAAATAGGACAACCAAATATCTTCAGGTGATTGAATTCAGGCTTTTGACTAGTAAACATTTCTTCTGGAGTTTTTTTTCCAAGCATACCATGGGATAATTTGTTCTGAACATAGACTGCGGTCTTTGCTGCTTCAACCCATAAACACATGGGTAGATCTTGATCATGAATCATGGCTTTGACTGCTTCCATGATAGCTCTATTCTTCCTTTCTGCTACTCCATTTTGCTGTAGTAAGCTCCCTCTTAATCCTAGCTTCTTTGCAGAAGTTCTTGAATTCATTTGAAGTGAATTCTCCTCCGTTATTAGATCTCAATATCTTAATCTTCTTTTCAGAGAGATTCTCCACAAGAGATTTGAACTCTTTGAACTTTTCAAATACTTCATCTTTCCTTTTTAAGAAATATATCCAAGTATTACGTGAGTAGTCATCAATAAAAGAAACATAATAGACATACCCGCTTAAGGAAGTAGTTGACATTGGTCCGCACACATCTGAGTGGACAATTTATAGTATCCCTTTTGCTTTACTATTACTGCTTGGAAATGGATTCTTGGTGTTTTTCCCTTGAGCATATCCTTTGCATACCCCTTCATTGTTGATCTAGATTTTTGGTAGACTTGTTACTGTTAAGATTCTATATGCTACGCTATATTTTTAACATTCAATTCAATTTCACAACAATAGCATATACAGGATCACTGAAAGAAACAGTATCACAAGATCAACACAGATTTACCCTGGGAAAACCCTAAAGGGAAAAACCCAGCAAGAAAAGCTTCCTCAATATAGATGATAAAAAAGATAAAACTTCAGACTGGTCCTTCTTCTCCTTGCAGATAAAACTCTCTCTCTCTCTCATGCGCTACACAAGTGTGTGTCTGTCTGTTTCAAATGAGGAGCGCCTCTCTTTATTTATATTCTTCCTCACTTAACTTTTCACTCAACTAAGTTGGCCCTACTAAACTTAACTGGGCCAAATTCTCTAGGAGGACTCAAAACAACTTAATATTATATTTAGGAGGGTGCTAATGTCCCGACATACAATGGAGGGTTTTCCTCATGACTCTCTACTGACTTAATACAATAATATCATCCTGACGGAGGAATAATAACATCTCCGAAAGGTTCCATCAATAAAATACATTTAGAATATTCTTTGAAGTTACAATAATTCAACACTCCCCCTTAATGAGAAGGGTATTCTACAACAACAACAATAGCAGTAGGGGAAGGAGAGAGAGAGCATATTCAACATCATCAGGGTGATACATCTATAAATCATTGGAAGCTTTTCATCATCTTTGACATATAGTCTTCATCTTCAATTTCAGTAGCAACAACACTTTGATTGTTTCAATCGACAACATCATCATCAACATTTTAGTCTTTTCAATCAACAACATCATCATCAACAACACTTGGACCTTTCGATCATCATCATCATCATCAACAATACTTTGAGAAACATCATCAACAATACTTTGATCTTTCGATCAACATCATCATCATCAGCAACAGCCTGCAATCCACAATACGAAGACAAAAGTCTATGGATCACTTCAGGACTTAAGTCCAGGGATGATACAATCCTACTACATTCTCGAAGACCGAAGTCTCCGGATACTATTACGGGAGAATCACTCCCTATCACTTTTGGACTTAGGTCCAAGGATGATGCAATCCTACCATATTCTCGAAGACCGAAGTCTCCGGATACTATTATGGGATAATCACTCCCTATCACTTTAGGACTTAGGTCCAAGGATGATGCAATCCTACCACATTCTCGAAGACCGAAGTCTCTGGATACTATTATGGGATAACCAATCCCTATCACTTTAGGACTTACATCAAAGGATGATGCAATCCTGCTTCTTTCTCTAAGACATAAGTCTACGGATCACTTTAGGATACGTTTCCAGGGATGATACAATCCCACTTCTTTGTCATAGACAGAAGTCTATGGATCACTTTAGGGCAAGCGTCCAGGGATGATACAATCCCATTGCAGCATCACTGCTCCCCCTTTCGGGGAAGGTCTTTTCGAACAACACCAAGCTTGTCTCGAAAGCATTCAAACTTTATTCGAGACAGAGGCTTTGTCAACACATAAGCAACTTGTTCATCGGTACTCACATACTGGACCTTTATGGCTCCCTTCTGTATCATATCTCGAATTTAGAAATACCAGATTTCTATGTGCTTCGATTTATCATGGAACACTAGGTTCTCTGTCATCTTAATACAACTCTGGTTATCACATAGAATCACTGTGGTATCCAACTCTAGGTTAAATAGACTTGACATCAGCTTCCAAAGCCATATGGCTTCACAACTAGCAGAGCAAGCTGCTATGTATTCTGCTTCAGCCGTGCTAAGAGCAACACTGGATTGTTTCCTGCTAAACCATGAAATCTTAGTAGACCCCAGACAATAACATTCCACTGATGTGCTTTTCCTGTCTGAGACACTTCTAGCCCAATCTGCATCTGTATAGCCATACAATTTGTAGTCATGGTTTCCATCATATTATAGACCAAAGTCTATTGTTCCTTTCAGATATCTCATCACATGTTTTGCAGCTACCAAGTGAACACGTCTAGGTTGAACTAGATACTGACTCAAGGTGTTCACAGCAACACAAATGTCTGGTCTGGTATTTGTTAAATACATCAACGACCCAATAATCTGTCTGTATTGAGTCACATCCACTAATTCTGATGATTCATCAACCAACAACTTTAGGTTGGTATCCATGGCTGTGTCCATGGCTTTACATTCCAACATATCAAATTTTTTCAAAATTTCTATTGCATACTTTCCCTGATTGAGAAAGATTCCTTCTGAGTTCTGCCATAACTCCAAACCTAGAAAATAATGCATTAACCGAAGGTCTTTCATTTCAAATTCCTCAGTGAGCTTCTTCTTGCATTCTACAATATGTTTCTCATTCCTTGTCAGAAATAGGTCATCCACATATAAAATAGTATGACAGGTTCATCTTCTATAACCTTGAAGTAAAGGTTAGGGTCGGCTTTACTCTTGGTAAAGTCCAAGCTCATCAGGAAACTATCTATCCTTCCATACCAAGCTCTAGGAGCTTGGTTCAGGTCGTACAGGGCTTTCTTCAACTTGCATACGTGAGTTCGTCTGTCTTCAACTTCAAGTCCTTGTGGTTGTTCTATGTATACTTCTTCCTCAATCACACCATTCAAGAAGGCTGTCTTTACATCCATCTGGTGTAAGTTCCACTTCATCATGGATGCAAGTGCCATGGTGGCTCTAATCGAAGTATACCTTGCTACTGGTGCAAATGTTTCTTCATAATCAATTCCCTCTTCCTGAGAGAAACCTCTAGCCACAAATCTTGCCTTGTATTTCTCTATACTTCCATCAGCTGCATGTTTTATCTTGTAGATACACTTGGAAGATACCACATTCTTGCCTTCTATTTTGGGAACTATATCCCAAATCTCATTCTTCATTATTGATTAGTATTCTTCCATCATTGCTTCTACCCATTCTTTCTTCTGTACAACATCTTCATAGTTTGTAGGTTCTTGATCTACAAGATCACACATTAAAGCTACATAGTTGGAAAATGGATTGGGCTTCTTGCTTATCCTTGTGGAGTCTTCTGCAACTCCATATCTTTTTGCTTCTTGTATAATTTCTCTTGCCCAAGCAGGCTTTCTCTTCCGTGATATCTCCATCGTGGGAGGTTCTTGTGGTTTTGTCATATCATGATCTTTAGGTGTTTCATCTTCAAGGAGGAATGTAGCCTCTACATTTCTAAGAGGTGCATCTTCCTCATATACTTCTTCATGTTGATATTTTCTGGATCTCTTGAGAGCTGCTTCTTCATGGAATGTTACATCTCTACTGATTTCCATGTGATGGAATCCAGGAATGTAAATTTTGAATTCCTTGGATACTTCACAGTATCCAACAAATATTCCCTTCTTTCCGGAAGGGTCCAACTTTTTTCTTTTGTCTTTCAGTATGTGAACATATACTGGACAACCAAATATCTTGAGGTGACTTACTTCAGGCTTCTTTCCCGTGAACATCTCCTCTAGAGTCTTGAATCCAAGAGCACTGTGAGATATTCTATTTTGTACATAGACAACAGTTGTTGCTACTTCTGCCCATAGATGCATTGGAAGATCTTGATCATATATCATTGTCTTCACTGCCTCCATGATGGTTCTGTTCTTTCTTTCCGCAACACCATTTTGTTGAGGATTGTAGGGAGTAGTTAGTTCCCTCTTGATTCCAACATATTTACAGAAAGCTTCAAATTCTTTTGAAGTATATTCTCCGCCATTGTCTGATTGGAGTGTCTTGATTCTTTTGTTCGAAAGGTTTTCTATCAAGGCTTTGAATTCCTTGAATTTTTCAAACACTTTGTTCTTTGCTTTCAAGAAGTATATCCATGTTTTTCTTGAATAGTCATCAATAAATGTAATATAGTATTCAAAACCACTCAAGGATGTGGAGGACATTGGACCACATACATCTGAATGGATTAAATCCAACGTACCTTTAGTTTTTGTTTCTCTCTTTGGAAATGGATTCTTGATATTCTTTCCTTTTGCACATCCTTTGCAAATGCATTCATGGTTAATCTTCAAGTCTGGTAATCCTGTCACTACTTTGTTCACATGAGGTAGTGCTTTGTAATTTATGTGGGCAAGCCTCCTATGCCACAGTTCACTAGGGTTAGTGGTCTCATGAACAAGGGCTGTTTCTAAATGTCCCTTGAGTTTATACAAGCCTCCTTCTTCACCGATGACAACTGCATCTTCAATTGACTTTCCTTTGGGCCACATGAGTACTTGTCCATCTATGAATGCAACTCTATACCCTTTCTTATCTAATGCTGAGATAGAAAGTAAGTTCTTCTTTAGACCTGGTACATATAAGACTTCCTTCATCTTCAGGGGGTTTCCTGAATCAAGCGTGTAGCTTGCTTCACCAATTCCTTTGATTGGATATTGATAATCATCTCCTAGAGATACTTCTTGAGGAGAGTTCTTTTCGTCATGTTTTGACAGAATTCTCTTTTGTCCCGTCATATGCTTTGAAGCACCACTATCAATAAGCCATGTGTCTTCTCTAGGTGTTACAGACCCAGAGAGTGCAGAGAATAGTACATACTCTTCTGCATCTTCTTCTCTTGCTTGCTTTCTCCAAGGTCCTTCTTCTTCTTCTTCATCCTCATCTTCAACTAGATGTGCATGATGTCTTTTGTTGTTGTTCCTCTTCTTGTATTCTTCTTTCTTCAAAGGACAATTTTTGGCAATGTGTCCTATCTTATCACAATTGAAACATTGAAAGTTGGAGTAGTCCCTCTTTGGGAAACTTTGTCTTGTTCTTTGGAACCTTCTGGGAGGTTGAGAGTCCTTGTGGTTTCCCTTCTTGAATTTGGGTTGACTTCTTCTCTTGATATGGGTGGCTAGGGCTTGATCATCTTCCTTCAGTAGAGCTTCTCTATTGGCCACTCTAGCCTCCTCTTGAATACAATCTTCCCATACAATATCAAACTTCATGCTTTCATTTCTGGCACACATAGTTTGGATGAATGAATCCCAGGGTCTAGTGAGACCATTGAGAGCAGTCATAACCAACTCATCTTCATCAAGGGTGTCTCCAATGGCTTCTAGTTGTTCCTTGAACTGGGAGACCCTTGTGAAATAGTCCTGGATGGATTCTCCATGACTCATCTTGGTGCTCTTCAATTGAGCTCTTAGATTCATCTTTCTGTTGATGTTTATTCCTTCATACATCCTTGCTAGGGCATCATACATTTCTTTCGGAGTCTTCTTGGATGACACTTGAGGGATCAAGTGATCCTTGATAGAGTCAACAATAATCCTTTGTGCCCTAATCAGATCCTTTTTGTGCTTCTCCTTAGCTTCAGCCTCATCAGGTTCTGTAACTTCTTTCTCGATATATTTGTCAAGATCATTCTCCTTGAGAATGAGGCCAATTCTGTATTTCCATGCTCGATAATTCTCTATGCCTTCTAGTTTGTCCTCAAGCTTGGTGCTTGGGGCCATCTTGTCAGGAGATTACAAAAAATTGAAATTCTTGAAAATGAGAAACCGATCTTACCCAAGAGATGCTCTTGACTAAGGTGAGTTGACTGGTGTGCTTGGTTTATGGAGATCTCAAGTCTTCACCTTTCAAGACTGACTTGCGAGATTCTGCAGTGCAGTTTTCTGGTTTTCTGATCCAGTGTCAAACTAGGGTTTGACTTTCTCGGAGATCTACCCACTCAAAAATTTCGATCTCAGGCTCAATGGATGCGCTCTAGGAGGGCGCAACTTTCTATGCAGTCAGATCTTCAAACATCCAATTTTCTTCGAAACCCTAATTTCTTGTCGGAGAGGGAGAGAGGGATTTTTCACCTTGTGAAAGCTGTCCTATTCAGGTTAGCTCTGATACCATGCTAAGATTCTATATGCTAAGCTATATTATCAACATTCAAGTCAATTCACAACAATAGCATATACATGATCACTGAAAGAAATAGTATCACAAGATCAACACAGATTTACCCTAGGAAAACCCTAAAGGGAAAAACCCAGCAAGAAAAGCTTCCTCAATATAGATGATCGAAAAGATAAAACCTCAGTTTGGTCCTTCTCCTTGCAGATAAAACTCTCTCTCTCTGTCATGCGCTACACAAGTGTGTGTCTGTCTGTTTCAAATGAGGAGCGCCTCTATATTGTTCCTCTCACTTAATTTTTCACTCAACTAAGTTGGCCCTACTAAACTTGACTGGGACGACTTCACTAGGAGGACTCAAAACAACTTAATAATATATCTAGGAGGGTGCTAATGACCCGACTTACAACGGAGGGTTTTCCTCATGACTCTCTACTAACCTAATACAATAATATCATCCTGATGGAGGAATAATAACATCTCCGAAAGGTTCCATTAATAAAATACATTTAGAATATTCTTCGAAGTTACAATAATTCATCACTCCCCCTTAACGAGAAGGGTATTCTACAACAACAACAGTAGCAGTAGGAGAAGGAGAGAGAGAGCATATTCAACATCATCAGGGTGATACATCTATAAATCATTAGAAGCTTTTCATCGTCTTTGACATATCTATGAGCCAAGTATCACTTCCATGAGAGATTGATCCTGTGAGGGATGATATCAAGACATATTCTTCATTAGAGTCTTCATTCTCTCTGGTCCTCTCTTCATCTAATTTATTTTCTTCGACTGAATGGGCATGGAACTTTTCGTTCTTCTTTTTGAACTTGTTTTTGTTAAGTGGACAATGTCTAGAGATATGTACTAACTTATGACATGTATAACATTCATAGGATGAGTAATCCTTCTTAAACTTCTTACCTTTCTTGAATTCTAGTGATCTACTTATTGGAGATCCTCAATCCTTCCTTTTATTTCTTCCATTCTTTGTATGCACAGCCAGAGCTTGATCTTCATCTTCATTTAACTTCTCTTCTCTATTTATTAACCTTCCTTCTTCTTGTACAAATTCCTCCCATAGCTTGCTGAATGTGGTTGGCTTTCTTCTAGCGCATATTCCTCTGATGAAGGAACCCCATTCTATTGGAAGACCATTTATAGTGGTCATCACAACTTTAGCTTCTTCTACCATGTCATCAATGGCTTGTAATTGTTCTTTGATTTGAGATACTCTGGAGAAGTATGACTGCATAGTTTCTTCTTTTTGCATCTTCACACCCCTGAGTTGGTTTCTCAAGGTCATTCTCTTGTTGATGTTTTTCCCTTCAAACATATTGGTTAGTGCATCAAACACTTCCTTTGGAGTATTCTTTGAGGACACTTGGGAGATCAAGTGATCCTTAATAGAGTTAGCTATGATCTTCTTGATTTTGATCATATCGTTCTTTTGTATGGATTTTGCCTCTTCTCCCTCTGGTTCCTTGACCTCTTCTTTGATGTATCCATCTAGGTCATGCTCTTCAAGAATGAGCATAATTCTATGCTTCCATGCTCTGAAATTCTCTGCTCCCTCAAGCTTTTCATCTAGCTTGGTACTGTTTGTCATCTTTTATTGAATGAGAACATCAAATGGAAAGATAGGAGATAGTACTTACCAGCTTGAGGACCTTTTCTGGAACCAACTTTAGGATGACCTAGGGTTTGACTAGAAAACCCTAATTTGCCAGCTGAGATCGCTTGTAGATCTGAGAGGAGGAAAAGATGCGCGTCCCTAAGGCGAGCTTGGCTGTATCTTGCTTTTCCGGAATCTGAGGATGGAACCTTGAAAAATATGATGCCCTAATTTCTCTCAACAGCAGTGAATCAGTGATAGGTCAAAAAATGAAAATCCTCAGAATGAAAATCTGCTTCGACAAAAAGATGCACCCTCCTAGGGAGAGTTGAATGGACCTTCTTTTTCGGTTGATCGATGGAAGGAGGTCTGTGGAATAGTGAACCCTATCTTGTTGGATTGTAGGATGAGTTGTTGGACAATGTCTTCTTTCAGGTTGGATCTGATACCATGTTAAGTTTTCTATTCAAATAGAACACATGATCACTGAAAGAATAACAAGCACAATAGAACAAGAGAGAACATAAAGATTTATCCTGGGAAACCCTCGTGGGGAAGAAAACCCAACAAAACTTCCTCTATATAGACTTCACCCAAGTACAGTGTAAGATCCAAAGAACAAGACTAGACTGCTTCTTCTCCTCCAAATGGACTGTTTCTTCTCTCTCTAGTGCAACTGCTCTCTAGTGCAACTGCTTGAGTTCTGTTTGTGTCCAAATGAGTGAGGCACCTCCCCTATTTATACTGATCAGTGGAGAAGCCTAATAACCCAATAGGGCTGACTTCTCGTCCCAATCATGGCCAACTTGCCTTGGGAGACTCAAAAATACATTTTAATAATACTTTTTGTGGGTATTACTGACCCGACTTACGACGAAGGTTTTACCTCAAGACTTTACATGACCAATTACATCAATGACATTCCTAATCAGAGGAACACCATCTTCGAAGAGGTAATAACATTAATACAAAATATAATATCTTCCGCAGTTACATTTCTTTAACAAAATCCACCACATCCTCTTGCACAATCCCATTGCTTACAACCACTAATAGAGATTCGATTATTCCCTCCTTCACTGCAAGAAACATGTCTTCATTTTTTCAGAGGAGTCGTGAATTGAACGATGTCGTTCTTCATTCTTCCAATTTTTTTGGCATACTATCTTTCCCCACCATTTATACCTCCCTATAGACCTTGATCCCTGTTGCCGCCTAATTCACACTTTAAGGAACAGGAAAGTCACAACCTGCTATGTGTGTCCTTGGGGGCAAGCAAGAGCTGGGGACCACTGTCACCATAGTCCACAACTCCTCCGTTTAGGCAAGATCCCAACAGAGCCAAGGGGGGAAGTCCCTACGGAAGACTAAGTTCCAAACTTATTCATTTATAACAAATTAAAGGGATCTTATTAAGGTTGTGAGGCTAAGACTTTATACTATCTAAGGAATGACAAGCATCATGCAAATGCAAAGATTTCCTTTTAATGACAAGCAAACCTTGAGATAAATGAAGACTAGTGCCTATTAACAAATGGAGTCTAAGGATAAATTACAACTTTACAAATTTACAATTGAAATTGAAATGTAAGTTAATTAACCCACAGTTTAGGTGTTATCCCAATCAAACCAGGTTACAATATGGACAAATGAATACTATGAACAATATAAACAATAATGAATTAGCAGTTAACCAGTATTAACAATATCCATAGTTGTAACAGATTGAATAAATGGAACAATTATTAAGCTTTTACCCCAAAAAGGTTGAAACGAAATGAATCAATTGTGTTACACAAGATCTCAGATTACTAAACAATGTGATTACTTAATCAAATGAATTAAAGATGCCACCACAAGATTTTGCGAAAAAACTGAAAGGAAAAAACTTGCAGTGAAATAAAATGTGAAAGTGCTTGCAGTAAAAACCTTGAACAACAAGGCAAAGGTAAATAGCAGTGACCTGTGTTTGTAGGACGTTTTGCAATGTCTCTTGTAAATTTTAATAAATTTTATTGAGGTTTTTCCTCTTGAAGTTTAGTTTTCGAACTAGTGGTGTGACTACCCCAATCTAGTATTTCTCAAGTCAAAGAAGGAATGCTGGTGCGCTCAAAATAGTGGAAACAAGTCCACCTGTAGCTCCCAGGTCAAACCCCAATGCCCTGGTGCTCAACAAGGAGAACGTAGAACGCCTAGAGACCCCCCACGGTCTTCTACCCCAAGTAGCTTCCGAGGTCACTGTTTTTAATCAACAGGAAAAACAGCTAGATGGATGCCTATTAAACTAAAACTCCTCTATCCCCTGTCGTATCTCGTGAGTACCCCGAAGGGTGATAACTGAGTAGAGGAACAGGGGCTAGTGAAATTGTTGTTGGTTAATTTTAGGGGTTAATTTTAAGTCTTGGTGATTAGCATGCAAGGTTAATTTTAAACTATCTACAAGATCAACCAAGTGATATCCCTTATGGGAGGTGCTGGTACCTAATCTTGGACTGAAAAATGAAATGTGAAGATTGTAGCAGAGAAAGAAAGTTGTTTCAACTAAGCTAAGCCCCCACTTCTCCTGCTTTTCATACCCAACTTGAAGTCCCTAAAGGGAGATGACAAGTGGATAGAGGATACACCGGATAGGTGGGTTGTATGATTACCCCTTTAACAGAAAAATAAAACTTGAAAGGAAAATACAACTAGCTAAAACAATATTCTAACCACACAAAAATCTCTGTTACAGAGATGGTGGTCTGTAACAGAGATGGTGGGTAGACAGAAATAAAAAAAAATGCTTAAACTAACCTCACAACAATCTCTGTTACAGAGATGGTGGGTGAACGGAAATGAAACTTGCAATAAAATGAATCTAAGCAACTCGTGTTCTACTTCCTACTCTACCTCCTAATCTATTTACATATAGATTACAAGCCTTATAAACTTTTGCAGAATACCCTAAGAGAACTTCTCGTTGGGTTTACAAATATTGGAAAAGAAGAGAGAAAAGTAAGGGTTTGAACCCCTTTTGGAACCGATTGAAGGCTGAGGTATTTCTGGGCCAATTTGGGCAGCACCTCCCCTTCACCTATGTAAGACCTGTCACAAATCAGCAAGCTTTACTTGTTGGAAATCACAGAAAACTCAAAGAAATTATCAGAAAAAAAGTTAGTCCAAAAAATCACTAATTTATGGCAGAAATCTGATTGAAAAAAGTAACTGAAATATGATGTTTAGAGGGCTGAAAATGACATATAAACAACAGATTTAAAGCTTTATACTAATATATAATGGATGCAAGCCCTAAAACAAGGGTTATATTCACTATACAGTGAATAAAACCCAGTTTTAGGAAGGAAAAAGGAAAATGGCCGAAATGTAAATTTAAAAACAGAAACCCTTGGAGGAGCCCTTCTTAGCTTGGAAAACCTATAAATAAACTTATGAGAGAGCTGCAAAATGTAAGCAAAGAGGTGAGTACCCAATAAATCTACCAAAATACTTTGATAAATCTTATTAAAAACTCACAAATGGAAGCATAAATACTTCTACTTACAAATCCCTCCACAAAATACTTTGTGGAGAGCTATCTAAGCTAATACAAATGCAAATCAAATAAATATACATACAAGTTACCTCACCAAAAGATGCATGAAATGTAGAATGACGGCACAATATCCCCCCAAAGTATTTCCTTGATTATGGCCCAATTAGGGCAAGATTTGAATACAAGAAAGCCTCTAGGGCTTGAGCAAAATAGCTAGGGCACAATGTAGAAGAAGAGAAGAGAGGTGAGACAATATTTTTGCAGCATAACAATAGCCTGAGAGAAGTTATCAAATGAGGGAGTGAGACCCTCATTATATAGTTGAGGAAGATCCCAACCCCTTGAAGATCAATGGCCAAGAGTAGATCTAGATCTAGATTAGATCTCCACCACTAGATCTAGGGTATTTGACTTTGCACCTCTCTCAACCAATCAAATGGCTTAGGTGCCTCTTCAATCCATGGCTTGGGTGCTTGATCCATGTCTTAATGCATCCACACCCTTAGATCTAGGGTTTTGACTAGCGCCCCTCTTAAGATGACTTTTGTGGGCCCAAGAGCTAGGCGCCTCCCTCTAAGTTTAGCGCCCTCCTTCCAAGTTTAGCGCCCTCCTCCAAGTTGCGCCCTCTCTATTCCATGGTAGCGCCTCCTCTTATGTGTGACGCCTCCCTTTATCCATGAGACGTCTCCCTTTAGTGAGCGCCTTCTCCAAATGTGGGGGTTTTTATGCATGCGCCCCTTTTAGAGGAGCTTCTCTAATCTAGCGCCCCCTTTAGAGAGGGTTTAATGGACGCCCCCTTTAGTGAGGGTTTAAACCATGACTTGGCATCCTCTACATTTGGCTTTGACTTTAGCCTTTGCTCCAAAACATTTAACCTTTAGAGTTAGGCTAAATATTTTAATTCACCTTAGATTTAATTTTTAAAATTTTTCCAATTTTTACTTAGGAAAAATTAAAAATAATGTTGAAAAAAATCATATCTTGGCCATCGGGGGGTGGAAAAATTTGAAATAAATTTTCCTAGGCTTAGCAACCCCCAAACAAAATTACCATGGCATTATTTGATTTTTTCCTTCAAAATCAAATAATATGAATTTTTGACTTAGGAAAAATTAAAAATTCCCTAGGGGAGATAGACCCCTCCTGACCAAAATTGGTCTATCTCTTCAACCGCTTGTCTGAATGACATGGGACTCGAAGCAATGGCTTAGGGGGTTTCATAGCAATTTACTTTGCATTCATAGCCCCTATTACAAAATGCCAGTGCTTGAGCATTTACATTATTACATCAAAACTGAGTTAATTAACCACCAAGGGGTGAAATTAATTAACTAGAAAAATTTAATAAAAATACAACAACATAACGAAACTCCGCAAGACTCTATACAAATGTCTAGCATGGTCACGGATAACATTTTGAAACCTAAGCCACCCCATGGACTTGACTGTTAGAACGCCCGTCACCACTTTGGAGGATTTTGAGTGAAAAACCTAACCAATTAAAATCGTTAAAGAACAAGACTAATTGGAAGGGGAAAAAACACTCGATGAGGGGACTTCCCTAACAACCAGTTCCATGGTGTGGCGTCCATATCATATGACCCACACTAGCACATATAATTACATTAATTTTCCCACGCAGGGGAGCGGACATTTCGTTTTACAAAGGGGCAATTGCCCTGCAGAAGTGAAAAATCCTCAGATTTTTCCAAGGTACAATTTGTACAACTTTGTACATCTTCATGTACATGGAGTTGCCACCTAGTCGAAATAGGTGGGCAACAATCCCCACTCCTTCACCAATATGACGCACTTTATGACGTCCTTGGGTAGTCTCCTCCCATCATCATGCTTCTTGTTCTTCAATACAAATATAGATACAGAGTGTGGGAGTTGAACAATAGTCTAGCAGTCGCTGAGGAGGGATTTCCAACATAATTCTTCAAGCATGATATTTCTTCTCTTTTAGACTACATTGTAGATCTATTTAACCATGTTGCTTGCTTGGGATTTCCATCAGCCTAGTCCTACTACACTATTGATTTGATACACAAATTAGGGACTAGGAATGATCCAAACAGTTACAGGACAATCATGTTGGGGCACACTTTCTCCAAACTCTATGCTTGAGATATGTCTCCTGAGGGCCAGAGGGCAGACATGTAGCTATTAGAGGAGCTTGAGAGACATCCATTGGGGCTAGAGGGTAGGCAGGTTTCTTTCTTGTGTATTAGATTATTGATCATATTCTCACCCTATAAGCCATCATTATGGAGGAAAGACACCGCTCTTCAAGAGTCTTTTGCTACTTTTTAGACTTTTGGAAAGGTTTTGGCTCAATTTTGAGGGAGGTCCTCTTTTAGCAACTTTGTATCATCAACATATTAGAGACCTTTATCACGACCATCATGCATCTCTATGAGTCTGTCTTGGGCCACTCGGACACAACACATAGGCTATTTGATTTCATTCAGAGCAATATTGGGGTGAAGGAAGGGTGTTCTCTCTCCTCATCCGATTTGGGATCTATGTTGATGAGATGGAGTCCTTCCTAAAGGAGCATACTTATCCTAAGGATATTTATGTTCTTTATTAGGCCTAATCTCCATCCTCTTTTTGATAGTTGATGTGATCCTATTGGCATCTACCCCTTAGGGTTTGTAGAGATAGTTGCATGCCCTATCTATGTTTTGCGGTCTTTGGTAGATGATGCTCAAATTGGGTAAAACCAAGGTGATGATCTTTAACGACCTGAAGAGTGTCCTTGCAGATTTCCATTTCTTATTTCAAGGAGGGGAGGTTGAAATCAACACAACCTATTATTGCTTGGGACTCTAGTTCTTAAGACCAATTATCACAAATTTTATAGCAACCAAATTAAACTATACGATTCAGAATAGCAAAGAGTGCTAATTGCTAAGACCGTGACACCTCGAGAATCCTACCCTCCAAAAATATATTGGTTGCCACTCTATGTAGATTTCTCCTCTCTTTTAGCTTCCTCGAACGCCAAGGGCGAACTTGGGTAGCTATGTGAGGTGACCCAAGTTTGGCTTAGAGGCCAAACCCCTTTTTGATGACAACATGATACTAGTGAATGATTGACAATGTAATTAGGAAAAGTACCTTGATGATATTTCCTAGATCTATGAAAGATATTGAGCTAGGGTTTTAGCGGATTGGCTATGTTTTTAGGAAATAATGGAAGAATGCAATCCAATTCAAATGAAGCCAAGCTCAACATCAAATTAACCATAGAGATATAGAAATGGAGAAGCTAGGGTGAATAGATCGAAGTCGTTTTCCCTTATATGATGGTCAAATGGTAAACTTGGAATAAGAAAAGACTTGGGATGATGTTAATGGCAAACCCTAGCACCGATTCGACTTACTTCAGATAAGAGATCACACAATCAACGAAACAAGCAAGTCGTCCACAATTTGCAAGTCAATTGGGCCTCCCAGCCTAGGGCAAATTGATAAATAAAGGGATACGTGCTTTGAGTGGGAAATGGAGTTAAAATAAATTCATGGGGGTTTGAGATGACATCCTCAAGGGCGAACGAAGGTGATCTTAAGATAAATTCAGCCCTTCCACAAGAAAATCGGTCTCCAAACCCTAAGGAGAAAATATTTCAATGCCGAACGGATGGATAAATTGAGTCACATGGAATCAATAGGGTCTATGGTGATGCCCTCAAAGGAAAATGAAAACCCCCCTTAAGAGAATCAACCTTCCTCAAAAGAAATGTGATTTGCAACTAAAGAAAAAATGTTCTTTAATTAAATGACAAATGGTTTGAAGAGTTTCTGGAAATGAATTGAACACATACCTAGATCCCAAGCACATTTGTGAGTTTGTCTCAAAGCTCAACATCATTATATAGCTCGTCCTCTCTTCTCCTCAAGTCACACTTGATAAAATTTAGTAGATTCTACCCATAGTTTTAAAAATCAGAATCAGAGTCAGAATCGGTCGAGGGTCAACTCGGAATCGGAATCGGTAATGAATCGGTCATAAATCGACCGATTTGAATTTAATGACTCGGTTTACTAAAAAATACATAAAATATTTAAATTTTAAAGAAAAAACAACATTTTCAAGATTTTAATCCATGATTCCAAAGCATTAGAGACAAAATATCTAGAGGCTGCTCATGTATATACCATATAAGAGTGAATATTTTAAAATCACACAGTGTATTGTGCAATACATATCTAGGAGACTGGGACTAGAACAAAATAAATAATCGATGAAGCCTATAGGTTACCTATAGGCTATATGGCATACAGAGTCCAAAAAACATGCTAGATAGTTAACTACATACTACATAGTCAGTTGTCATACATCATCAACTACACACTATATAGTCCACTGTCCCCATGGCTTGCCCTCGCTCACACAATCACATTGTTTGCAAATTGCAACTGTTGTAGCGCTGCTCCACAATGAGAATAGGGAATAGGTGTAGGGAAATAAAGGGTGAGGGGCGGGGGGTTCATTAAGTCGATTTAGGCCCTAGGGTTAGGTTAGGTTAGGAAAAAAGAAAGAAAACAATGAAATTTCTGTGTTTTTCAAGTCTGCAGACCCCCCATGTCTGAAAGTAAAACAAATCTGAGTAAAAAATCGCCCGATTTTTTAGATAAATCGACCGATATGACCGATTTGGTACCAAACTGGCCGATTCGGTGTTTGAATCGGCCGGCTTGGTACGGTCGACCGAATCGATTTACAGACTGATTTGGTTTGGTTTGCCTTCAACTCGGTGAATCAGCCGATTCCGAAACCGATTTCATCGATTTTTAAAACTATGATTATACTTACAAAACGAAAGAGATCACGATTAGAGAAGATAAATAGCAATAACCAAACAATGATCTAATTGATCTACATTAGACAAAAAATAAACAGAAAAAGAACAATGGCTGAAGCAAATTGTTCTCATTCACAAATTACTCCTTGTCGGAGAGAGAGTCCCCAATATGCCCACATTATCAATTGGAGAAATCGACCCTCCTTTTTCCTATAGATGAAGCACCACAAAATATTTGTCCAAGAGAAGACAAAAATTGATCTAGTGGCAGAAGGAGATTACAAAGACAAAAATCGATCCCATATTGCTCAAGATACAAGAGATGTGAGGCACAAAACAATTTGATGTTATTTATCCAAGAGCTAAAAGTCCCTTGCAAATGAGGGGCGCACTCCCTTTTATAGCTACGAGAGGAGCCAAATCCATAACTGACTTTTTGATAAACGATTGAGATTAAAAGATAAATAATCAATGGTAGATATTTAATCTCACTTTATCACATGGATCAAACTGGAAAAAGTTGAATCTAAGTGAAGGGGGCGAATTACCTCTTACAACCCATTTTTACAACTTGAAAAATCATTCTTTTGGCAAGTTTGATGCCTAGGGGACATGGGGGGATCATTAGGGGGTCCCACCTATATATCTTTAAGTTATAACTTGATTTACATGCCTTTATTTTAGTTACTTTGCTCAATTTCGATCCCAAGAGGAGAATGCATCCCACAATGAAGAGATGCCAAGTAATATTATGTGTTGTGCTAGGAATGTGGTGGAAATGTGTCTAGGGGACATAACCCAAATCACCTTTTGCCATTCATTAGTTCCAAGTCATACATTTCAAGTCTTGGTCATCTTTTAATTGATTAATTTTTGGCTGTAAACCTCTGTAAATCTTCAATTTGCCCACAACTGACTCTTTCCTTTCTCGAAATGATGATCTGACTACACAGATGGATCAAGAATCATTAAATACACTAGGATCTATTACTCATACACCCTTAGCCAATCTGTCATTGTCTCTATGATGAAGTCACCAAGATTTTAATTAAAAATGGCTTAATTATTTTCCCGTTGACTTTATAAAATCATTGAATTAAGCCATTTCTTCAGCAACAGATGATTGGAGTTGTCCAATTGGCCTCCAACGACACTGATATGTAAATTGATAACCTGTAATGGGGTCTTGGTGCGGGTTTGACTCGTTGACCAAGTCAAATCAAGGTTTGACCACGTCAAAAAGTCAACAAAATGCCAAAAATTGACCCTGGCTCAAAATAATCAACTAAACATGTATGAAGCCTACGAGAGGTGTTAGCGCTTATCATAATTAATATTAGTAAATGACTAGATGCTAAGTTTTTCCATTCACATAGTGGTCAATGCAAAAATAACAAGAGCAAGACATTAACATAGTGCAATACAAGACAAAATGATAGTTCTACATACATACTCTTATTCACATTAAATGTACACAATGTAATCTATAGATCAATCTTCCCTCTCTTGGGTGACAAATAGAGTGAATAAGTTTCTAAGGTTTTGGTCAAAGTGGAGTTGACTTTTGGATAGACATGATTTTCCTTTGAAGAGAAGGGATTGTCAGGGGCGTCTACGACATTTGTTGCAGTGGCGAACACTAGGGAAGGAAGGTGTCTCACAAATGGATGAAGTGCTTAGAAGGCACCTTTTCGACTCTAACAAGCCCCTTTTATTTCATAACTTTATAATTTGCATTTGCTTTGACTTTCATTTGATTTCAGATATTTCACTTTTACTTTCACTTTGCATTTCTTTGGATAAATCATTTAAGCATACTTTGCAGTTGCATTCCTTAGTTAGCTAGCCTCCAAAGGTATTGACCTTGGATAGCCTTGCAAGCCCCAAATAATGACATGGCTTTCACTCCGCTACCAACGAGCATCCTAGCCTTGATGGAGTTCCCACAGTAATGCCTTTTTACAGGCAAGTAGGCGGTACATCAAACAAAGGATGAGTACCTACTCCCTTGGACACTAACTAATTTCAAGGATGGGGAACTTGCTTCGATTCTAAGGGATAAACTTCTGGTGACTAGGCCAACCTCACTGCATTCAATCATCTTGGGTGCAAGACGAGAAAGATCATCAGGTCTAAATTCAAAGCCACACACTTCAAAGTTGAGACACGAGAGAAACATGGGGGGCACTCAAACATATAGGTCATAGAGGGGAATTCTGCAGGTCGATCAGTCATGTCCAAGTCAAAGGAAGGTGGATGAGCTGGATAATGTGGAAAAAGGTCAAGCGCAAAATCCAAGAACGAGGGAACTGATTTATACATTACATCACCAATTAATCTAAAATAAAGCATGTATATGAAACTATCAACCAATGCACCTATATCACTCTTGGCATGTCCTACTGGAAAACCAACCAATAAAATGACCACTAGTGCATAACAAAGTTTAACATAGTTAGGAAACCAATAGAAATCATGACATCCATAAAATAGTACCTCTTCCGTATACTTAAGCTTGCAGTTGCAACTATAATCCGTTGGAAAGGAAATAATACCTCTAGTTGAACTGCTATGTCCAAGTGATCCAAGGTCTCGAAATGCATGACAAGGGAGGTCATAAAGAGGGACCAAAGTGACAAGGGTGGCCCCACAAATGCTGCCCCTAAATCATCCAGCTGAACATATATGTATCATCCACCACTAATGAACTCTTGTAGTTATCTACCTCAAGTGTAAGGACTTAGCTCATGATTGGCACTCTGGTTTGAAAAAATGATAAGTAGCCCAACTACTATGTATGTGATAACAAGACCTAGATTTGGGTTGAGGAGAAAACTCCAACCTCAAATCATTAAAGGATATCGGTGCCTTGCTCTCCTCAAGTGACAGTGTTTGTAGAAACACTTCTAGGACATATTGTCCTAGATGGATCTCATGGGCTTTATCATTATTCCATGATACATTATGGTTTTGAGGTATATGTGCCTATCTTGCTTGTGCCGAAATAGGCCAAGACAAAGAGTGTATAGACACCATGCTTATTTGTATCGTCAACAACAGGAAGATTATTCCCCATGCCATTTTCGAGGTAGAATTTGTGGCCCATCCTTTGTGGCTCCAGACCATTTTTAGATCAGTCTTGTTCTTAGGTCATATTTGTTGTTTTGTTGACTTAGCTACTAGTAGGGATCATTGCCCATATTTTGCTTATTGCTCCTCATAGGCCTTGGCCACGAGCACACCTACAAGATTGGTTACAGTTGCTGGTTCTAGAGGTCTCGAGTCTTCCTTGGTTAGTCGACATCTTGATGGATCACCTCCCTCCTTTTAGGTATTCTTCAAGTGCCCCTTGACATCTCCTACTAAATAAGCAGGAGATGAACGAGATTATCAGAGATGACATACACAAGCGGTATAACCAAGTCACTTGGCCTGACCTACTAGGGGGTTTGAAGCCCAAGATAGATTTCTATTTAAAGGACTTCCTAGAGTTGAGAGTTGGGATCATTGTTTGACCCCCTTACATGCTACAATAGTGGATGCCATGCTCAAGATCCCTTTGGGATAGTTTTGAGTGGGTTCACTTAGGCTTTTGTATAGAGGTCGAGCATTAGATTCCATGGGAGGACAGAATTTGCGAGCTTTTCCATATATAGGAGAGTAAGATGGATGATAAATTTATTTTCCAATGCCCAACTTACTATGATATTTGAGGATGTTTCCATTGCCTCTTCAAGGAGGGTTAGAGTTCTCTCTCCATCTTCTTTCGATACCTGGTGTTGCCACCTTACACACACCTAGGGGGAAAGTGCAGCGGAAATCTTCAAGCTGCTTGGTGTGTCTTTGGGGGAAAGTCTCGAGTCAGGTGTTGTCCCCTGATCTTTACTCCTCTGTTTAGGCCATTCCTAACGGAGCCAAGGGGGGTAATCCCTATGAAAGAGTTTCTAAGGCTCTTGAAGTTTATTAGTTATGGATGAAGTGGTTGTTAGGAGTTGTTTAGAATCAAATTATTGAATCAAGATGTTTGCAAATATGAAAAGTACTTCAACAACGTAAAATTATCAACATATACAGTTTAAGCAACAGCAATACACTGATAATAAGCAAATGAAGAGTATTGTTGTAAATGTAGATCAGTGCCAATGGAGTCAAATAAAAAATGCTATTGAAAACGTAAAGTGTTTTGCAAATGTCTCTTGGTTTGTTTTAAGTTAAAAGTGGATTTAGATGAGTGGATTAGAAAGGGAAGGGCACTCCAGATATACTTGACGGTATGAGGAGTATGTCCAAAAATGTTATCAAATATCGCTCTATGCGAGGAAATGTGGGCTGGATTGGAGTCTAGAGGAGGTGTCCAACACTACGCCAATTGAGGGTGCACCCTGACAGTATCTTGAGGTCACTACCCAGTGGTTCCCACTTCCTTTGTGAAATTTCCCCACAAGAGATTGAATCGAGGTGTTGGATTTTCGCCTTGTGAGATTCGTTGGGGTGTGAACTGAATTAAACTAGTCACCTGACTTCCTTTTTGATACAACCACTCTAGATCAAACGAACCACAGATGGTGTAGAGCATACGAGAAGGGAGTCCTTGGTTAATTTTAAGGATTTTAGTGCAATATTGGTCTTGATTATTAATCCCCAAGGATCTCTTTCCAGGTCAATGATCGTACTCGGGAAGTCAAGGGGGTAAATTCCAGCTTGAAATAAAACAAGATGCAGAAAGGATTGAAAGAAACAATTTGTTTAATTGCTACAACAACAAAAATCTTTTTCCCTTGTAGGTAGTTCGGTATATCGTTGCTGGCTTAGTATTCAATTTAACCAAAATGAAAGTAAGCAGCTACTTGATCTACTTTTATTATCAAACAAATAAACCTAATCTAAGTACTGTGAAGATAAAAAGGAAATGAATAAAATCAAGCAGATATAGGCTTCCCCCAAATGGGGGAAGGGGGTTGTGGGAGCCGTAATCCCACTTGCTTTTTATTAACTTTATTATAATACAATTCTTATGAATGGGGCTGCCTTTTGATCTTGGAAAGTGATTAAAATGGCTTACACAACTCGCCTAAAAAAGGGGAATGAAGAAGGGGGATTTTGGATGCTTGAATGGCCAAAAATTTGAAAATTCGGTAGCAACTCCTCTTTTTGCTCTGACTTGCTGAAAACCAGCAAGCTAAACTCAAAGGATAGTTAGTATATTAGCTAGAAATTACATAAAAAAAATTACAACCTAGTACTTGCAAATGATAGGAAAAAATAACCACTTTACTAAGACTAGATCTAAGCTTGTGATGAAGAAAACTTTGAAAGAAATCTTAGATCTAAATAACAAGAGACAAAAAATAATCTTTAAATATTAGATCTACTTGTTATGAAGAAAAGTAACAAGAAAGAAGAAGCTTTTAAAATTTTTAGGAATTAAGGAGGAACTCAAGGTCAAGCTTAACCAAGTTCGAGAGATGGAATGCCTGCAGTACAAGAAAGCATTAGGTTCATCAAAATGTGGTGGAGAAAGATAAGATGCAATTGAGCCCTGATCTCTACTCCATGCTTAGTGATCCACAAAGCTGGAAAACTCTTCAAACAAGTGATTAAATCTAGTATGGTAGATTAAATAAATGGAAAGTGCACAAGTATAATTGACTACAAAATGCAACTCTCGGATCTTAGATAACTACACATAAATAAACAAATTGAACCTTCAAATGTCCATTCTGTGGATTAGCATATAATTCTTTTAGCTAGATAATCAATACTTGCATAAAAGGAAAAAAGAACTAAGCAGATATCACCTTGGTTTATTAGTCAAACAATCACAACAATGAGAGTTCTTACACCATCATTCTGACTTCCAAAGTCTCAACTTTATTCATCAAAATAACATCAACATTACAATAGGCAGAGGTTCCTTTCTTCTGTTCGAATGAAGGAGAAAAGCCTTGCTTAAATAGAATTTACAAATCCCTGGGGGGTGCACCAAACAACTGGCAGAGAAGGTAGCATGAACTTGAGTGAAGGTAGCATGAGCTTTGAGTGTAGGTAGCGTGATTGAGGGAGATTCCATGGGGATGCGCCACCTCTCCCAAGAGAGAGAGGCGCCCCCACCTAAATTCTTACCAACCCACTCCCCATTCGCCACATGCGATCCTCACATGATAAGAGGGAGTGCATCTCTTTTTTATGTTATGATTTGCTAGCTTCATAACTTCAACAAATAATGACACTTTTTACCATAGATCAATTTGCCTACCACATGAGACAATTCACCACCCTTTCCAAGTCACTATTTTTTACTTTTGACTTTTGTTTTTAGTGTCAGCATTTTTTGAGCATTTTGTCGCATCGTTAGAGAAACAATGTAATACAGGATAATTTAGTTACCTGGAGCATGGGAAAAGTGGGTCTTGGGGTAAAGAGGATGCTCTGAGTGCGAGAACGAGCATTCCCACGCCAAAATCGGACCCAAAACCACACTTTTATTACATTTTGAAAATTTTCATTTAAACCATTAAAAATGGCTTGATTTTGTGGGAAACCTTAATTTTTTCGGAACTTAAAAAAAACCTAAGGGGGACCTAGTGCAATGTTCATATGACTCTAAAAGGTATCTAGCATGTTTATATACATTGAGCCATAGACTTTAATAACCTCCTAAGGCTTGGACACACAATTAACTATTCCAGCTTTGGAGGAGAAGTGAAAACTTGAAAATTATACATCATGTTGCCGCCTAATACACACTTTATGACATGGGAAAGTCTCCAACCCGCTTTGTGTGTCCTTGGGGGCAAGCGAGAGCTGGGGACCACTGTCACTACAGTCCACAACTCCTCCGTTTAGGCAAGATCCCAACAGAGCCAAGGGGGGTAGTCCCTACGGAAGACTAAGTTCCAAATTTATTAATTTGATTACAAATTAAAGGGATCTTATTAAAGTTACAAAATTACAAGACCAGTGCCTAGATTAAATGGAGTCAAAAGATTACAAGTTACAAACTTACAAAAGAATTTAGAATGATTATCCACAGTTGCCTAAGCTAAGCAAGATCTACAATATTAACAATATAAACAAATGCTAAAGAATGGTTAAACAAATATACAATGATACCTGAAAAGAAACAAGATATACACCGGATGAACAAGTTATTATGTCAAAGATCACACAACAGATTGCTTTCAAGTTACAAGATTTAACAATGTTTTACTCAAGCATGCCACAGTACTTGAAAGATATTATACTTGAAGGTGCAAAGTACTGAAATGAAATTTAAATGCTTGCGAGATGTACTTGTAAAATGAAAGCCTTAAAAGCAAGGACTTTGAAGCAAATACAGAAACTAAAATGTGGGTAAGATGTTTTGCAATGTCTCTTGGTTCGTTTTAATAGATTTTATTAAAGTTGAAGTCTTTGATTAAGTTTTAGATCCGGTGGTGTGACTACCCCAATCTAGTACTTCTCAAGTCAAAGAGGGAATGCTGTTGCGCTCAACAAAGTAGGAGCAAAGCCCACCCGTAGCTCACAGGTCAAACCCCAATGCCCCGGTGCTCAACAAGGAGGACGTAAAACGCCTAGAGACCCCCCACGGTCTACTACCCCTTCTAACTTCCTGAGGTCACTGTTTTTATTTGACAAGAAAAATGGCTAGATGGATGCTTATTAAACTAAGACTTCTCTATCCCCTGTCGTATCTCGCGAGTACCCTGAAGGGTGATAACCGAGTAGAGGAGCAGAAAATATTGAAGTTGTTGTTGGTAAATTTTAATCTTGATGATTAGCATACAAGGTTTATTTTATGCGATCAACAAGATCAACCAAGCGGTATCCCTTATGGGAGGTGCTGGCACTTGATCTTGGACTGAAAATGAAATGTGTTGATTTGTAGTAGGAAAATAAAAGTGTTGTTTTAATTAACTAAGCCCCCACTTCTCCTGCTTTTCATATCCAACTTGAAGTCCCTAAAGGGAGATGACAAGTGGATAGAGGATACACAGGATAGATGGGTTGTATATTTACCCTTTTAACAGAAAAAATAGAACTTTGAAAAAAGGAAACTACAACTGACTAAAACAATGCCTAACCGCACAGTAATCTCTGTGACAGAGATGGTGGTCTGTCACAGAGATAGTGGGTAAACTGAAAAGAAAACTAGAAAGTAAACTATAGCTAGCTAAAGCAGTCAATTAACCTCACAACAATCTTTGTAACAGAGATGGTGGTCTGTCACAAAGATAGGTGGGTGAATAGAAAAATAAAACTGATTGGACTAACCTCACTTCAATCTCTGTGACAGAGATGGTGGTCTGTCACAAAGATAGGTGGGTAAGCAGAAAAACTTGCAAATAAAACTAACTCTAAGCAACTACTTATACAAATTTACAGCAGAGAAATACCCCAAAGAGAACTTCTCATTTGGGGTTTACAATGTAATAAAAGAGAGAGAAGAAGTGTAGTTTAGGGCCTCTTTTGGACCAAATTTTTTGCTGGTTTTTTCTGGGCGATTTAGGGCAGCATAACCCCCTCTTTCTGTGCATAAAACCTGCAAAAAATTAGCAACTTACTTGCTGGAAATTACTGCAGAAAACTGAACAGAAAGTTAGAACAGTTTAGTGTAAAACCCATAAATTTTGCAGAAAAATCTGAACTTTAAAATTTTAAGAAAATGAAATTTCAGCAGTTAAAAATGAGAGTTTTGGGGGTGCAAATGGTACATAAACAACAGATTTATAAACCTATACTAATATAATATGGATGGGGGCCCTAAAACAAGGGTTATATTCACTATACAGTGAATAAAACCCAGTTTTATGAAGGAAAACAGAAAATGGCCGAA
>LPNX011121981.1:242189-303665 GCA_001517045.1 Pseudotsuga menziesii
AAATATATAATGAAACGAGAAACAAGTAATAAGTAAAAAATAAACTTGGGAAGAGAGCATTGATATTAGATAGCTAGATGTTAGTTTTCCTCGGATACATTTATATATGTGATGTCATGTTGTATTGGTTATCCACCCTTGATTGGACAACTATTATTTTTCAGGATACAATATCGACTTTGATGTATCATTTTACATTTGGCATGACTGCATGATGATATATATTAGTGCTTTCTCCATATTTATGTTCCAATGTGTTTATCTAATGTTATTGTTGCTTTAAATGTTTAAAATCTTAAAAAAAATGAATTTATTTTGTACTTTTTAATGTTTGCCGACTTTTGTCGATTTTTCCCGATTTTTTCGCCGATGTTGCTGAAAATTTGTATTCGGGAACCTTGCCGACTTTTTGCCAATGTCGACTTTTTCAACATTGGTTCTAGTATAGAGTGATTGCAGGGTCAACAGCAGTTTCTAAGTAGGTATATGTCTTGAGGTATGTTATGGATATGTTTTGCTCGTATTGGTAGAATGACTATATTTGGTGGCATTTACATTGGTGATCATGGTATGTATTAGTTGTTCTAGTAGGACTTGCACTTGGGATAGTGAAGTGGCCTTGATGTTACGTTCCTTGTACATGCTATTCTTTGGATTAACCCTCATGTAAGAGATGGATCAATCCTCCCTCTTATGGTTCCACCATCACTTTCCTAGTCCGCTCGTCCGTTGCTCCATTTGATCATGATATCACCAGTGACTTGGATATGACTAATGAACTTGAAGACCTTCCCCCAGTGTAATGTCTTTGTGTGCACAACTTCCATGTTTTGCTTGTGTATCGATTTCGATGTGTGTGTCGAATGTTTGTCGATCCATTGATCTCTTTTTGCTCAAGAATTTGACTGGATTGAGTGCAGGTAAGGAAAGCTTAGTCATCTAAAGTGTATCCCCTAGAATCGAAGCAGGTGTTCCTAAATGTGAAATCTCAAATCTCCTTGAAATTTATTTAGTGGCTAAAAGGGTAAACACTCATCCTTTGTATGATGTAAGGTTACTTGCCCGTAAAAAGGCATTATTATGGCAACTCTGTTGAGGCTATGGATGCTCCCTTGCAGTGGAGACTGAGGATGTGGAAGTACTGGGGCTCACAAAGCTTTCCAGGTCCAACACCTTTTGGTCATGAAGCTAATTAAAGGAAATCAAATGTGAAATGTGCTTCAGTGCTATATCCAAAGAAAATGCAATTGTGAAATGAAAGTGAAAGTCAAATGCAAATTGCAATGAAATGCAATTAAAGTTAAAACAATGCTTGTTAGAGTCAACAACGTGTTTTCCAAGCACTTTATCCAAATGTGAGACACCTCCCTTCCCTAGTGTTTGCTTGTCCAACAAATGTCATTGTGGTCCCCTGAAATCCCCAAATATTTGAAAATGAATCAAGTCTTTCTAAAAGGTCAAACCTCATTTGACCGCAACCTACATTATTCCTCCATCTCACTTAGAATAGTGCCAGAGGATTCATTTATGACTTACATCTGGAATTAGTGTGAATTGACGTATGTACTTGGAACTTTGCTTTGGCATGTAACTGTATTGAGTAAGAGTCTTGCTTATGCTTTATGTTGAGTCGCTTGCCATTGTATGATGTTATTAAATGCTTAGTCGTCTTTCAATAATTGTAGAATAAGTGTACTAATGCCTCTTGCATGCAACAACCTTCAGTTTTATGCTCAAACACATTTTGATTAGTTTGGACCAAGTCAACATAGTTTGACACGGTTAACGGTGTGTCCCATTGCGGGACCTTCACTACAGGTGCCAAGATGTTTATTTTGGTGCATTTGGAGGCTAATTGGATCATTCCAGGCTTCAAATAGGAAAAATTGGCTTTGTTATCACTCAAAGTGTAGCTTCCATGAAAGGTATTC
Organism: Pseudotsuga menziesii; assembly: GCA_001517045.1. NCBI lineage: Eukaryota > Viridiplantae > Streptophyta > Pinopsida > Pinales > Pinaceae > Pseudotsuga > Pseudotsuga menziesii. The sequence goes on from LPNX011121981.1 coordinate 244,121, forward strand.
TATCTAGGATGGTGGAGGAGGGCAACTTCCCAAGTGACACTGCAAGGGCCTCGTCTACTATTGATATGGAGTAATTGTCACACAAGACGGGCTCTTGTCACTTTAGATCCATCTATAATCAAGATCAAGGGGCAGACCCTAATTAGCTAATGAAGGCTAATGGCCAAAACAAGACACAAGCCCACTGAGACAAAATAATCTAAAGGTTCCTTGAATGGCGAAAACCCTAGATATATGGAAAGACTATGGGATCGAAGTTAGGGTTTGGTTGAGGAGGCTTAAACTATGATAAATGTTTAATCAATAAATTAAATCCCAGTAGTAAGATTAAAGTATTAGATCTAGGGAGATCAAGTGCCTAATAAAAAATGCCCAAATCGTGCCACCTAGGGTTTGGTCCATAAAATGCAAAATGGCTACAAACTAGGGTTTGATTAACAGAAGACACTTGAGATTGGTTACTTGATGCAAGATTTAGAGATTTGAGATGATTTAAGTAACACCCAACTCACAGACCTAGAAAAATGACCAACAACCTAAGGAGGGTGAATTGCTTAGAGATGACCAGTGCTAGATCTATGGGTAAATGGAATCAGTTTCGGTTCAAACTTGGTCTCAATAGGTTTTAATTGATTTTAGACTTGGGTTTTGGTTTATAATTTCAAATAATCGTCGGATCTGTCAGATCTATAAAATGAGAGTTTTAATTTTAACTTGAAAAGAATGACTAATGAAATCGATCTCAAAATACCAAAAATAGGGTGAGAAAAACTTGGAAATACTTGCGGCTGCCAAGTATGTTGATGATCCTTCAGGTTGAAACAATTACAAGTGAGTTCAATGCCAAATCTAGTGAATGCGTCTTGTCGTCCAAGTGACCATTGAGCCCCTCTCTTGCAAAAACGATCTACGCTAAGTAAGAATCGAGTCACATGAGAAAGACAAGATAATGGAAAAGAAATAAAAAAGCATCAAAATGATTGACAAGATGCAATAGAGACACTCCCTAAGATGAAATCGATTTGAGGAAGAGAGATGGAATCTCCTCACAATAGCGCCCCCATCAAATCGCTACCTTCCCTATCCACACGACCCTTGCAAAATTGTTATGGAAATATCATAGACCCACAAGAATGCCAAAGAGAAAATACTTTCCAACCCTGCACAAGAACATTCGACAAAGCTTTCCCAAGATTTTCTCAAAATATTTTATTATTGTTGGAAATCCAAGAGCTAAAAGTCCCTTTACAAAATGGAGAGAGATCGTATAAATAGATCTCCTCAATCCAAAACCCTAATCCTCAAAAGAATGGATGGATAGGATCGAAAGATAATACATCAAGTTCAACGACTAATCAAATTCTAGATACCTAGTACATGGATCACTCAAAAAGAAGGGGACACACTCCGTCAATGGCGCCCTAGGGGGGACATAAGACATAAGAAGTGACTAGGTACATCATAATACATCATGGTGGGGTTAGGAGGTATAAGTTGTCTCCACTAGCAACCCACATATAACATCAAAACATAAGATAGCATAAAGTGAATAAAGTGGACGTGGTCCCTCAATACAATAGATGACACCCCCAAGGAGGACGTATGGACCCCATAAATGATAAACATAATGCCGGAAGGTGTAAAATATATCAATATCAAGCCTCAGACCGATTCCATGCCATTTCCCTACCCCACTGAGCCAACTCAATTTCCTTGCTAGCCATTCTTTAATTAATTTTATGCCTGAAGGCTGAAAGTGAAACATCATCCTGGAAGATAAAAATGCTCGTAACTAACTGTTGACCACTCCATGACACCAATTGAGTCCAAAAATGGATCCGAAATTATAGGAATACGGTAACAAGTACTCACACCAATATGTCCCTTGTAGCGCCCTAGGAGAACAAAATAAATCTCTGTAAATAATAAATATGTCATTTTTATATGGCACTCAACAACTGGATGATGAACTGACCATAATATCCAATACCTATTCCTGGAACTCAAAACTGAGTACCAGTGGACTCAAAATTTCCAAATCAACTGGGAATTAGTACTCATACTCCGTATGTCTTTCAAGAAATACATCAAAAGATCCATCCATGCTCGGATAATAATAAATATTAAAAATATGGCCTGTAAATGCTGATAATAATAGAAATAATGCAAGCCATCATAAGAAACCAACATCTATAGCATGAAACCATTTAATGAACATTGATAGGCCATGAATAATCAGTATCAAAAGCTGTCAGCCAAACTCATCCTGAAACCTGCTGTTGACTTGGTCAAACTGAATAGACCAGGTCAAGAATGATCAAAATAATGAACCAACTGAAAATTACTGACGCTGCATGTACAAATGGACAAAGTATGCTTCCTTATTTATGTTAGTTGCAAGACTAAAGTATAAAGTGGCATTTTAACTAGCGATCATGAATATAAAATATCAATAAGTTTGGATCAAAGTAACCAATCACTCCAAACAAGAACCTCAATTGTATATCATTTATAGACTTGACCATTTTGCTAGTTATGGGTGAACGTGAAAGAAAAGGTTAGGCTAAGGGGATGACTTGACAACCTTAACATTGTGACAATCTCGGATGAAGGATAAAGGAAATCCACGCTATACATATGCTGGAATAGTTGAACACTAGGGGATTGTGGTGCCTCTCAAATGGGTGGAATGATGAGAATGTTTCCACTAGACTCTAAACAAGTAACCATTTATTGCATTTATTTATGGTCAGCTTTGCACTCTTTAAGACTTTAACATTTAAACTTTAACTTTTGATTAACTATCCATTCTCCAAGAGTAGGTGCCTTGAATAGCCTTGCAGGCCTCAAATAATGACTCAGTATGACCTCCATTGCCCGCCACCATCCATAGGTGCAATGGAGTGACGACTTTGTTTCCCCGTAGGGGAAAATGACCTCTCGTCATACAAAGGATGCATGCTCGTCTCTTGGCAACTGAGTAGATTTTAACTTTATTTGCAGTAGTGTTTAGCAACACTATTTTTTTTGACTTAGCATCCATTTAGATATGGCATTTAAGCTCCGATGCTTTAGTGTCTAAAGACACTTTGTGGTTAAGACTACTTGTTTTCAAGGACTAGAGGAAGACAATCCCTGTGATAAGAATCACACAAAACCAACACTGAGACACAAGATGCTTTAGTGTCTAAAGACACTTTGTGGTTAAGACTACTTGTTTTCAAGGACTAGAGGAAGACAATCCCTATGATAAGAATCACACAAAACCAACATCGAGACACAAGATAAACATGGAATCTATCCTACACAGGGGTATAAGCGGGGGGAGTTGTCGATACCACTAGTCGAGGTGTAAGTCAGGGTCAAAATCAATCACAAAAGATAACAAATGGGTGAAGAAAGTGATAAAATGATACCATGACTAGCAAGTAGAATCCCTATGGGAAATGACCAAGTCCATACCATGAAAGGTATGATCAATGAGTATACACAAGAACCTCTCAGTTAGAATGACTGAATTGCTTCTACTCCAAACCAACAATGAGAGCAAAATAGAATATCGCCAATGTATAACCACCACACACTAAGTCAAGCTACTAAAATAAATGAAGGAGCGCAACAAATATCCAAGTGCACAAACCATATACCTACTAGGTCATAAATGCTGCATCCAAAATCTATAACATTTTAATAACACTGAAACACTGCTGCTGTATACCATGGGCATTGGCATTATGTCTACTCTGACTAGTAAAGAATGACTAACTCAGTCATCAAATATGGGGTCATGAGGGTTAGTCATGGCATGAAATTGAAAATGTGTAAACTTTGGGTCCACTGAATGCATGAGTGATCATAATGAACTGCTCATCAACTGTTGATTTGATGTATATGATAGTAAAGGTCTCGCTGAGGAATGTGCTCAAAACTGCTCTGCAAATCATGATAACCATGACTACTATGGATGTGACAACATGATTATTACATATGTTTTTGTAAAGTCATCAAGCTTAATTAAGACAATTTATAATTAAAAAATGGAAAATTATTTGCAGAGCTCATCTCAAATTACTCTAGGGTGTGTGAGTAGTGATTCTTAGTGGATTTGATGCTTCAGAATCCATTGGTGCAGTCAGTTTACTAGTTTGGGCAAAGGAAAAGTCAGTTGTGGCCTTATTGAAGATTTGAAGAATATTTCGATTGATTAATTGAAATAATTAAAGTGACCAAGGTATGTCATGTTGAACAAAGGATGATTGAATGGAAAAGTATGACTTGGGGTTTTATTGTTATGGTTCTTGGGATGTTTCAGAAACTTTTTCATGGCTGTTCATCATGAGTGTGTATCACATACTTTATTTTCCCCCATGGGGTGACTTTCTCTTAGGAGGGCGACTTCTATTGTGGTGTACTCTATGTATTTCATGTTTTGTCCATGTAAAAGTGTATTGTAAAGTCCTTAGGGGTGTAATAAACTCCCTAGGTGACTAATGTAACTTTATTGTTATAACTTATCATTTGTATATGGGTGTATGAGGTAATTCGCCCCCCCCTCAATGTAGTTGTCTAGCTTGATCCATGTATTATCGAGAGATTATATTTCCATCGTTGATCATGTACTTTATATCTCTTAATCTCAACCTTTGATTCAAAAAGTGGTAAGGGATTTGGTGCCTCTCCAAAATATAAAAGTGAAAGCACCCCACATTTGTAAGGGACTTTGGCTCTTGAGAGAATTCAATAGAAAAACTTGTTGTTCAAATCTTGGGTTCTTGTGGTGAAGTTCTAGTTTCTTTTCTTGCCAATTTCCTTCTATCATTAGATCTCCATTATTTTTCTATGCTTGGGAAAAACTCTTGTGATTTTTGTTTCTACAGGAGGAGGGTGATTTCATTGGGGTGTCTTTGAGGGAAGTCTCTCTCTCTAGCGACTTCTTTTTTGACAGGGGGTGTTGTTGTGAAAGATTTTTTTTGGAAGTACCCACGGGGGATTTGAACTCAAGACCTTCTATTTACAACTTCTCATCTCAATTACTCATTACCAATTGCTCTAACCCTCGTGGGCATTGTTGTGAAAGATTTAAATCTTGCATTTGCTATTTAATTTGTAGCTCGCACCTCTTGTTATCTCTTGTATGCATTATTTTCTTGTGAATTTCATTTGGAATACAAATTGGGCATTTGCTTATTGTGTCTAGATTAGGTTTTTGTAGGACACACTTGGGCAACATTGAGCAAGTTTAAGCATGGAGATTGGGGTTCTAAGTTGAAGATGTTGAATGTGGAGAATTGATTCGAGGGATCAACTAGATCTAAGTAAGTTCAACCATCTTTTTATTGCAAATTCTTTTCTTTACATTGCCTATCATTAAAATTTATAATCATGAACCCTTGGATAAAAATACAAAAAAAAATCCTATCACTCTAGACACTTTTTGACTTTTTGGCCACTTGGGTATTTTTTGGGGGTGCCTTGGGCTTTAACCTTCCCTAGGGCATCATCTTTGGGTGACTCCATAGCCCCTTCTTACGACACTAGTCAATCTAGGCAAGTCGCACTTGTGGGTTTAGAGGGTCTTTTTGTGTCTTGTGTAATGAATGTTGCTTGTGAACTCTTCAAATTGTTAGATCTTTCATGTCAAACACTTGATTAAGTGTTAGGGAGACATTATACATCAATCAATCTTTACCTTGGATATTATACTTATAGCACAAACAAATCCCCCGAGGGTAATGAAATTGATCATTTAAACCCTAGCATTATCATTCTAGATGACTACGCTTAATTTCACTATTAAGAAATCTTTTAATTAGATCGCATATTAATGATTAATAAACCTCTATCGATCCATATAATCATACTTAGTAGGTATCCATTGATCTAGTATTTCATCCAGGGTATCTTGCATATTAAAGTGTATATCTTTCTGGGTATCTTCTAGTAAAGTTTGGCCTTTAGCCAAACTTGGGTCTCCCCATACTTAGTAGGTATCCATTGATCTAGTATTTCATCCAGGGTATCTTGCATATTAAAGTCTATATCTTTCTGGGTATCTTCTAGTAAAGTTTGGCCTTTAGCCAAACTTGGGTCTCCCCCATAGCTATGTTGGTTCACTGACTAGTGTTCCAAGTAGCTAAAAGTGACAAGAATCCTACTCGGTGTGACAACCATTTCATCTTTAGGGAGTAGGGTCCTTGAAGGCCACAACTTTAACAAACTTTGTTCTCTGCCATCCTGGACAAGATCTCTAATTTTGGATTGCTACAAGAATTGTGATGACAAGGGTCTAGATTCGAGAAACCTCAGGGGGATCTTGCCCCCTTTCAATGACGTTCATTCAAAGCTGTCAATTTAGATCCTAGGACAGGGGTTGTCCTTCTAGTAGGTAGCCCTTTGTTGCCAGATAACAGTTGCAGGCTCCTTTGCGATGGCGAGACAATCAACAAACTTGTTGTTTTTCTAGTGCCTCTAAACAGACTTCTATAACAAGTTTCTTTTCTTTGGCTTTAGATGCTTGGTGAGATGCATATACGAAGGTGGATGACCCGGAGAGCCATCTTCTTCGGGCAAAAGGTCCAGGTGGTACTGATCTCCTTGTATCCTCATTTGAAGCATCCTTTGGGGAGTTTTTGGCATTGTACCCTTAGCGGTTCTTGTATTTATCCAGTTTTTCTAGTAGTACTTTCTTTCCTAGTTTGTAGAGTTTGGATCTTAGGTTAGATATGCCTTTGACTTTTATAGGACTGGCCCCTGCACTCCCATAGTGTATTCATTTTTATGTACTTGGCAGTCCCATTGACCTATTGGTAGTAATTTGTTGGACATTAATAAAATTATCTTGTGTCATCTTATCTTTATATATTATGCATTATAATGTTATAATCTAAGTCATCGGACACGTCCATATGGCCTCTTGTGTACGATGGGGCCGTGTCGGACACGAACACGGCTTCAACACGTGTCAGACATGTATTTTTTCGTGTCCTAGAATTAGGACACAAAAAAACACGTGTTGAAGTCGTGTCCCGACATCTTGCTCCTAAAATATTGTTTATTTGGCTTTTACGGGATCCATGCAGGTGCTTGGGTCCACCTTTTATTACTTATTCCCAGTGTTGGGCTTTAGGATGCCTTAATACAATCTAACGTAGGGATCTATGTCATTTTAATTTCATTTTGGGTCCATCTGGGCCTATCCTTCTTCAACACTGCTTTAACATGTCCATCTTTTTAACCCCCGACACTTTGGTTAGGATACCTTGCTACAAGCTTTATGGGTTCTGTGCCTTTACAGGATTCTATGAAAACCATTAACCCCTTACACCTCCTTTATCTTGTCAACAGATGGAGTTGGCATTGAAAACGTTGGTTAAGTATTGGCATATGTTCTCCAATCCAGCGCTACTTTACTGCTCTTTTGGGTGAAGATGGCGTTGGGCTCCTTTTATGTTGTAACTCAGGGTAGGTGAGGTGCTGATCTTAGAGGCATCATGGAGTACCAAACTTGCTGCCATGCAAATGCTGAGTTTCGTTATCAATTCAACAATACGGTGCTGAGACGCTGCTATCATCTTAATGAGAAATATGATTTTAACATCTTGAGCTATCATCTTTGTGTCTCATTGTGATTTGTGAATGACAAAATGTGTATTGTGTATTGAATCTTGATTCTAATTAGTAATTTCTATTGAATATTTGTAAATGTTATAGTTTCTAAAAAAATTTGGATCTATATGTCTATATTTTTAATATATAAAATTTAAAATATATATATCAGTGTTGCAAACATCGGCGCGATGAAAAAATCGGCAAGGTCTAGGAAAAATCGTTTCGGAATATCTCAGCAGCACATCGGCAAACATCGGCGATTTATCGGCAATAAATCGACAAATTTACAAAAGAAAAAAATATTTATTTTTTTCAATTTTTTAAATCTCGGGATAAATCGGGAAAAAATTGGCAATATCTCAGGAAAAAATTGGCTTAGAAAACATCGGCAATATCTCGGGAAAAAATCGGCGATATCTCGGGAAAAAATCGACCCAATTTTTTCAGCTATTTTTTGAGAAAAAATCGGTGAGCTGAAAAACTCACAATTTCTCGGCCGATGTTTGCAACACTGATATATATATATATATATATAGCGTGTCCTCCGTGTCCTGATTCCAGGGGCACTGTGTTTGTATTGGACACTCATATTTTCGTGTCCTTCGTGTCCCGTGTCCTCGTGTCAGGTGACTTAGGTTATAATACTTTTAACTGCTATCTATACTTTTATTTTATGTAATATTCTTTAAGCATATAATTTATTTATGTTCTCAGCTATAACTCAGAATGTTGTGATTCATGAGTGGACTTGAGTTTTAAATCTGAATTTTTAATTTTCATTTTCACATATTATAAAAATATATTTATATTTTTGGTACATATTTTTTCTCAGTCAGACCTGGAATTTTGCTTCTAAAAAATCTGGTAGATCCATATGATATATCATAGTAAGATAGCACTAGAGTGTTAATTACAAGAATATAAGATATGTGTCCTGATGGATTCTTGGTTTCATAAACTGCTAGTCTCTAGTTCTTCAATAATTCCAGTTCTGGGATATCTAACTGCAGCTGATGTTATATTAGTTTCCCAGGTGACCAGGACTGTCATGCGTGAAAGCATAAATGGATAGACCACGATGATAAAAAAATCATATATGGCTGGTGCAGATTTCCCGAGCCACAATGAGAACACGGGTTCCTAATAAGCATATACAGTTATAATTGAGTCCTGAGCTTTGCCAGCTCCAAATAAAAACTCTGAAAATTGACTATTCAATAATTACAACCAACAAATTTATTACAAGGAAATTAGATAATATTTCACAGTGAGGAATCACACCATGAAAGAATATCAGCACTCTATGGTTGGTTTTGTTGTTATCGTCCAGCTTGTCATATTGTTTTTGCATTCTTTCTTTATTTTTATGGATTGATGCATTTGGTATTCCTTAACATGCGTTCTGTTGAAAATCACATCTCTAAGCTTTATGGCCCATTCTTCTCAAAATTCCCCAGCTTGAAGAACTTTGTGATGGAAGATTAGTGATTACCCAAAATGGACTTCTTTGGTCAAAATCTTAACAGTTTCACAAACATTTTTGCTTGGCAGAGAATCAAGAATGCAACTTTTGTGCAGCAACTATCTGATATAGGCAACCTTTCAGAGGAAAAGATAGATGCTTCTGTGCAACAGTTTTTAGAGGATTTCAACTCAGGTGACGTGGCATCCAGGGGATGGCCTAAGGATTTCCCAGCATATTGTGTTTCAAAAGCAGTACTCAATGCATACACCAGAGTGCTGGCTAAAGATTTGCTCAACCGCCCCGAAGGCCAAAATTTTTATGTGAATAGTATGTGCCCTGGCTATGTCAAGACTGACCTGAACAAAAATTCTGGCATTCTTACACCAGAGGAGGGTGCTGATACAGTTGTGTGGCTTGCGCTTCTTCCTCCTGGTGGGTCAACGGGTCAGTTCTTTTATCAGAGGAAGCATCTTGCATTTTGAAAACTCTCAGTTCAGCGATTGAAACCAGTTAATATTCACAGGCAGAAGGGAAGCATCATTACCTGTGTATTTTTATGTCATGAAGTTGTTCTCTGTTAATATTCAATGGCATGTGGTACATAAAAGAAAGCTTATAGGATAATTGTTGTCCAAATGTTTTCTGTATTTTTCTTGCATTTTGAATTCAAAGTTTCAAACCATGAAAACTCCAGTCAGGTATGGGGTTTTCAACATGGAATTTCTGAAGTTCTGAAATTTATTTATATTGAAATTAATATCATAACAAATTTGAATGAACTTGGACAAGTTCTATTTTTTATTAAAGATATTTCTTATGCTAGTATAAGGACATTATCAGTGATCATTTACATGTGCCAAAAAATGTCAATTCAATATACTGTATGTTGTGGGTTAGTGTCAAGTAATACCAAATTTTCATGGAGCGTTTTCCGATGGTCAAGTATGGGGCACCTGCATTCTGTTTCGGTGCTTTGCAAAGTATATGGTTGAGGAACTTGCCTCAATCAATTTGATCCAATCGCATTCTATTTGATTATAGTTTAGTCTGATATACCTTAACATAGAATGCTATCATAGGAGACCCTAAATTGAAGAAAATAACATACAACACATTTGACATGCTTTTTGAGAAGTTATTTTGATTAGTGTGTAGTTGAAGGAAAATAAAGAACAAAATTATTAGAGAATACTAAAGGAAACACAATGTGAGGAAACTAGTCAAAGAACTCCATTTCGTTGAGGTTACAGCTCCTTTTATGAGAAATAAATGCCTAGGAATTTACAAGTTTCACAACTTCAATGGCCTCCTCAAATTGCTTGACACCCATGCCTGGTGCCATTTCTTTATGATATATGAAAGTTAGATCTCCATAATCATAACATAAAAGAAATGCTGAAGTTTGAGTCTTCTATTACATAATCTATCTGTTGACCACCTAATAACTAGGTGGCCAACCATATAACATGCACATGTACCATGTGCCTTGAGGATGAAAAAGAAGTACCAAATAAATTTTTTCAAGAGAGGCAATTCTTCTTCTTATCTTTTCTCCATGAAATTTTCGCACCCGTATGGAGGATTTATAATGATATGTCAGCCAAGGTTTTAAAACTTAGAACCGGGAGTTGAAACGGTTGAGGGTCAACTCGAACCAGAATCGGAACTGGTAATGAACCAAAGCGGTTTGATTTCAATGAACCGGGCTATTAAATAATACAAAAAAAATTACAATTTTAATGACAAAAATTATATGTAACATTCCAAAATATAATTTCAAACCATTAGATGATTAGATACATAATATGTAAAGTCTACTCATATATATATAGTATATAGTGAGTATATACCATAAAGTTAAACCATGTATGGGTCACAAAATAGCACCAAAGTGCACTACATAGATGATAGTATCGTAGTACATAGCAAAATCTCATAGGCACATATCTCAGAGTCTGAAACAAAATACAATATCAATGAGGCTGTATCATCAAAACAACCTCTACAATCCAAAAAACATGATCAATCCAAGTTTCCAACTCCAACTCCCGTCCAAGTTTCCAACTCCACGAGTCTTGGCACAGTCCAAACTCCAAGCTGGGGGCTGCAAAAGACAAATAGTCACGAAAAAGGTAATTCGATGGTAATGGTATCATGTATGAGTGAAATGGGAGGGAAGGGGGTCTTTTCTATAACTTTAGCATACATTTTAGGGTTAGGTATTAGGTTAGTTTATTTATTTTATAAAAAAAACAATTTTTAATTGCTTTGGATCCTGCGGAGGTGTTTCGTCATTGGACGGCCGGTTAGCTGCAGGCTCGACCGGCTAAGACCGGTTCGATAACGAATCTATCGGTTCACGCCTTAGGTCGATCGGTTCATTACTGAACTGGTCTCCGGTCCAGTTTTTGTCCCGGTTCAAACCGCTCAGTAGGTTGGCCGATCGGACCAACCGGTTCTGGTTTCGGCCTGACCGGTTTTTAAAACACAGAAGTCAAATTTTGTAAAACTTAGTTTCCTAAGACTTTATCATTAGGGAAGTCCTTTCATAGAGTGTTTTTTCCCTTGGATAATTAAAATTCAATTTAGTAATTTTAATAATCTGAGTTTTTCACTCAAAAATCCCTCCAAAGTGGTGAAAGATGTTTTAATGATTGAGTCCATGGGGTGATTAAGGACTAGGAATGTTGTAATATGTATATTACCATGCTAGACATTATCCAAAGTCTTGCGGAATTTCATTAAGTTTTACCTAGGTTTTTTTAATTATTGGTGATTAAAAATTGTCCCTCAACATAAAAATGTTGTAATGGAAAGAGGGTTAAGTGGCACCTAATATCCATAAATAGGGGCATGGGTACTCAAAATCAATAACATGAGACCCCATACACCCTTGGGCCAAGTTTGAAGTCATTCGAACGAGTTTTGCTAAGGTTTTGGACACATTTTCCTAAGTCAGTCAAGAAAATCAGGAAAATTGATAAATAAATTAAATAATTAGTAAGACAAATTTTGGAAAAGTGCCTAAAGTCACTTAGAGAGTGGAAAAATTGTTTCTTCAAGTCAAGTTACGTTCCTAAGGTACATTAGAGGCAAAAAGCCCCTCCCCATGCAAGTGTATCACAAGTTTGAAGTTGCCTCCCTAGGGGGAGCACCCTCCGACTTCATGGAAATTGAGATAATTAAAAATAAGCCAAAGTAGGGGGTCCCACTTTGGTGCCTCCCCCCCACTTTGGAATTAGATTGAAGATTAAAAATATTAGAGAGGGGTTTTCCCCCCATTTCTATTTGATTTCTCACCCTAGGAGGCACCCCCAAGAGAAGTGCACCCCCCTCTTTGAGCTCCCACTCTCTCCGTTGGACAAGTGCCTTGCATGCACGTGGGCTCTCTTCTCACTCATTTCCTATTTATGGAGGCTTCCCCTCCTCATTTGGGTTACACATTTTTGGATGCTCTTACTCATTCTCTCCCATTTGGGCCATTGTATTTTTTAGCCATTTGCCTTAGTTAATTGAAATCTTTGGAAGAATCTTGTGTCCCTTTGTGTTCTTGAATGATTTGCTTCCATGCTCAAGTAGTTACTCAAGTTTAGGAGGCCAAGGAAACAAACTTCTTTGCTTTGGCAAAATTTATGGTAATTTCTTTGCCATAGATTATGTGAGTATTCCTTTTTGTAGTAAAGAATTTCATACATTTTCTCGTTCGAAGTTTATGATTTCTTTGTTCATTATATGAATCTCAAACTCTTTGAGTTGTGTATCAAATATTTTATAGGTTGCAGTTTATTTGGATTGAAGGGTGGGATTCCTCGATTGAATGTCCCATTTTTCAAATCTTGAAGAGCAAAGGGAAAAATTTCTCCTTCTCACATATAAATTTCCAAATATTGTTTTCAGTATGTTGAATGTTTTAAAGTTGATTTAGCCTCTCATATACTCAATTTTATTTGAAGTTATTTACTTGGAAATTTTGTATATATTTTTCACTAACATTCTAACTTCCCCAAAGTGATTTTGGGCATATTCTATAATTTTCTGTTTGCTGGTTTTTAGCAGGTTGGTGATAGAACAAGGAGAAACGTTGCCAAATTTCAGCTGTACAAGGGTGCAAAGGTCACCATAAAGGAAGGGTTTCAATGCCATCACCATGAAGGTGTGAAAATACTATTTTTCTGCCTCTTTGCTCTCTTTCTTTTCGCTGAAATTTCAGTCATTGTAACAAGTCCAAGAGAGTCTCTTGGACTTGATTTTCTTTTGCATTTCAAGTTGCATTTAAATTTCATTTGTTTTCCATCCATTGCTTGCAATGGAAGTTGGGCTTGCCCACCCTTACATAAGCAATTGTTGATTGGTTTGGGGTTTTATTTTGTATCTCTTTTTTTCAATTTTTTATTTGCCCACACCTTGCAAGCTAAGTTACCAGGATACAGAGACGGATTCGGATCCGGATCCAGATACAGATTCGCTAGATATTTTAAAACCCAAGATCTGGATACGGCGGGGAAACGACAAGTACAAACAAATATAAAAATATTTTTATAATAATAGAAAAATAGAATGAAGAAACAAAACTATTTAGGAAACACAAGAGTAGAACTATAAGTTATTGCCAAAAAAGAGAGTTCATGTACCATAATTGATAATTTGATAAGTTGTGATATTGATAATTTTAAAATTCATTTTAGCATGAACTTGAAGTAGGTCATAATAGTGTTTTTGTGAGGCACATCCACATGTCCCTATCAACAGGGAATAAAGTGGTTTTCTCGAATGCTATGGAAAGACTATAGAACAGTGTACGTGAAGTGTTGATGTATTTGTAACTTCGGAAGTTATTCTAATGTATATTATCATTGTATGTTGTTGTACCCCCTTGCAGGATGTCTTAATTGTGTCTAGACCTTGAGGTACAACCTCCGTTGTAAGTCAGGGCAATAGTCCCCAGTGTAACATCATGTAATGTGTATTTGGAGCCTCTCTGGGAGAATTCGGCCCTATTAGGGAAGACATGTGGGCCCCAGTGTTATGTTTGGTCAGTGACTTGAAAGGGTTGTTATCACCAGACTTGTAGTTGCTTCTATGAGGTGAATCCAGGATATATGGTAGAAGGATGGGCAACTAAAGAGGTGGACCAAGATAGCCTTGACTCCCAAATGGATGGTTATCATGCCAATCGAGGCAATCTTCACTTGATGTTATCTTAGCCCAAGACAACAATGGGAGAGACCCAACAGGAGAGATCAGACCTAAACACCAGATCAAATCAAAGGCAGTTGAAGTACGTAAGGTGTAAGGTGGAGTAAACCCTAGATCTATGGATGACGTCACAAGGTGAACTAGGGCTTGGATAAGGGGTTTATGAGATGTGAAATTTGATCCAAGTTCGAAACACAAGTGGCCTATAAGCCTATTACTAGATTCAGGATCCAGGTACTAGCAAAAGATGAAGATATCCTCTGCCTTGGGAAATGTGACCAATGCAGGGAGGGGAAGAACAAGATTGGGGTTATCTAGTACCATGGGGTGAACTCGAAAAAAGGTATGACAATGCCAAAGCACCCGAGTCACAAGGAAAAGATCAAATCGCAAGAGGAGGAGGCAACATGAGGGGTAGCTCTAGGGATTAGAGAACAGTGCCTTGGGATTTGGGCCAAATGGGGTCACTTTAGCAAAACGTTTTTGAAGACCCACTTAGGGTTTAACCCGATCTACAAAACCCAGAAATGGTTTTCCCCGAGATCAAGCGGTTTGATCTATAATATTTTTTATTTTTTAATATTTAGGGTTTTAACATGAAAATGAAGATGCCAATGGATTGAGATCTAGAAAAGAAGCACCAACCTGTAGATCTTACCTAGAAATATTTGTAGATGCCTTGATGATGATGATCTATGCTGTCTCGATCAATTTGAGAAGATTTGAAGGAAGCCTCTATGTGAAATGATTTGCCCAAGGAAGCCAATGCGCCCTCTCTCCTACACAACAAACGTCAACCATATTAGATTTGATGTGTCACGAGAAAAGAACAAATGCTACAGAAAAATAATAAGATGAAAGCATAGATCACAATGATACTAATGAAAACCCCCTGATATAAGCCAAGCCAAGCCAAGCGAGTTGAGGAACCCTTGCAAAAACGCCCAAGTTAAAGTCGCCCTCCTGCAGACAAGACATTGTTTCCAAAAAAATATAGATCTCACAACAAATACCCAAATGCTAAGAAGCAATAGATTTTCCAATCACCATCTAAGAACACCACATGCAAAGGAAATCCAAGAATTTCCACAAAAATAGTTTTCTATTATCCAGATCCAAGAGCCAAAGACCCCTTTACAATGAGAAGCTCCCTCCCTAAAATAGGAATGAGAGAACCAAAATCATA
Source organism: Pseudotsuga menziesii (assembly GCA_001517045.1). Taxonomy (NCBI): domain Eukaryota; kingdom Viridiplantae; phylum Streptophyta; class Pinopsida; order Pinales; family Pinaceae; genus Pseudotsuga; species Pseudotsuga menziesii. The sequence continues at coordinate 259,576 of LPNX011121981.1, forward strand.
ACCACTTTTCAAATGGGTGGCTAAGATTAAAAGATCAAAATGTTCTAATCAACGGTTGAGATGAGCTCAACATAAAGTACATGGATCAATACAATAATATAATATACCAATGGACCAAATCACCCTAGGAGAGGAGATCCCACTCAATAAAATTTAAATAAAGCTCATGGTGGGTCTAGGGGGTGTTAACTAACTCCCCTAGCGTGTCTCCATGGCACAATAAATATGAATATAATTTTAAAATGCAAAATAGTGCCTCTCTAAGGAAATCGTGAGCCTCCAAAAGCTCCAGAAAATAATAAAATATGCCAGAGAGATGGATGTGGGTCCATCCAAGTGCTGAAACTACTAGAGAAGGAGTGTAAGACATCACACTCATCATCAAAACTCATCCCTTGCCATTTCCTTGCCTTAGTAGCCCAAATCGAATTCTTCAGTAGCGATTTTTATTATTTTAAATCTGCCTTGAGAAACGTGATATGGCCCAAAATTCCTCCTAGAGTGCCAGCGTTGTCAAACTGAGCCCACCAAGCTCTTTGGGAGGGGGGTAATATGGTAAAAACAAGTGGCTGAACCACCCCCTCCTCATACAACACCCTAGGTGAACCAATCACATCACCTCTCTTCTCTTCTTTGACAAGCCATTCAACATGGCAAAACTGCACTAGAATGGTACACTAAGACAAATCATCACTGTAACTGCCCGGAACTGAAAATAAGCTATCTCATTGGATTTAGGGAGTCCAAATCCATCTAAGGTGCATACTCATACACCCTACAGATCTCTGCATGATCAAGAATAATATCCAATATGCCCAGACAGATAAAATAATAATCTGCAAATGATCAATAATATAACCCAGGCTAACATCCATCTGCTGCAAGTGTTTAAAGGATAATACAAGCTCTACAAATCATTTAAATAACAATTATAACAAGTAGTAATCATTTCATTGGCGGTGTATCAACCAAATATAGAGTTTCATTAATTAACTATAACTCAGACCAGACTTTCAAGACCATACTCACTTCATAGTTGTAATCAATTTGCTAGTGAAGGGTGAGGGCTAGAAATCAAATGGTTAGGCTAAAGGGTGACTACCCACATGACACTGTGACACTTTGGAAATGGAAAGGGGATACTCACTCTAGCATATGCCGGACAAGCAATAACACAGGGGATGGTAGTGTCTCACAAATGGATAAGTTACGTTCAGAGGCGCTTATTCATCTTGACAAATGCTCACAATCCAAATCAAATACAAGTGAGGCCAGCAATTTTTAGATAGAACTTTTAAGAACCATTGCTTTTTGGGCCTTCAATTTTCCATAGCCATGATCCATTTGTTTACACAAATTTTTATTTATCAAGGCTTCATGCATTCATGTATGTTTAAAAACACTACTTTTCATGAATGTTTTAAGATATTCATTTCAATATACTTCAAATCCAATTTCATTAGGCTTGCCTTGCATTCATGTATGTTCAAAAACACTACTTTTTATGAATGAGATTTTTCATAAGATATTCATTTCATTTCGAAATACATTGTATTGATGGCAACGCTATTTGCTTCAGGTTTAGCCAACACAACATAGGCAACTTAGAGTCGAGACACAGATAAACAGGGAAGCTTTTCCAACAAAGAGGTTCTAGTGGGGAAAGGTCCTCCATGCCACAAGTCAAGTAGTAGGCCGGGATATAAAAATAGATGGAAGGTAATGGATGGATGGAGATAGTGAACAATGAAACCAACACTAGCAAGCCAAAGTATGGTGGGAATGATCACCTCTATTCTCCCTAAGGAGGGTAAAACCAATGAGTATGGGTCAAGATCTTCCAGGTCTAAGTAGGGACATACATACATAATATTAATACATCCAAGTCCACATATTTATATGACTGCCAGATCATGACATTAGATGCTAAGAATGAATATAAAAGTAATGATAACCATAACACAAGATAGTATCTGCTGAGTCATATACATGGAAATAATCAATCTGAACCAACATCTGTCCAATGATAAACTACTGATGCAACTTTGGGCGCTGCTCTACAAATGGTTAAATGACTACATTAGTCATCAAATCTGAGTGTCTTGAGACTTAATCATGGCATGCTCGAGATCATCCTCATACCCGTAGTCTGACCTCCATCTATCCCTTCCGTTTATTTGTCTTTTAGCTTCATTTATATTTTCATTTAATTTATTCATACATCCTAATAATACATTTGAATTCATTATGATTTGTGTGATGGGTTCGCTTCTCAGTGGAGTCGCGTTGTGGAGTCGCCAGGTGAACAAATTGCTGTGGTCACCAACGGATGATGTCGTAAGAGAGGTAAGTGAAATTCATGCAGTGATTGTAAATATCTAAACATATAAACTATAATCACTGATATTAGACCGGATGTGATATGAATGATAAAAGATGTAAGTACATTCACAGACACCGAAGGTAAAATATATGAACCAAGGTAAACCTCTACCTCCCCGGTAACGACACCAAAATGTTATCACCAGACTTGTAGTTGCCTCTATGAGGTCATTCCAGGATGGATGGTAGAGGGATGGGCAACTAAAGAGGTGGAACCAAGATAGCCTCGACTCCCAAATGGATGGTTGTCACGCCAATCGAGGCAATCTTCACTTGATGTTATCTTAGCCCAAGACACCAATGGGGGAGACCCAGATCTACTCTCGACAGGAGAGATCAAACCTAAACACCAGATCAAATCAAAGGGAGTTGAAGTACGTAAGGTGTAAGGTGGAGTAAACCCTAGATCTATGGATGACATCACAAGGTGAACTAGGGCTTGGATCAGGGGCTTATGAGATGTGAAATTTGATCCAAGTTCGAAACACAAGTGACCTATAAGCCTATTACTAGATTCGGGATCCAGGTACTAGCAAAAGATGAAGATATCCTTTGCCTTGGGAAACGTGACCAATGCAGGGAGGGGAAGAACAAGATTGGGGTTATCTAGTACCACGTGGTGTACTCAAAAGAAGGTATGACAGTGTCAAAGCACCCGCGCCATAAGGAAAAGATCAAATCGCAAGAGAAGGAGGCAACATGAGGGGTAGCACTAGGGCTTAGAGAACAGTGCCTTGGGATTTGGGCCAAATGGAGTCACTTTATCAAAACGTTTTTGAAGACCCACTTAGAGTTTGGCCCGATCTACAAAACCCAGAAATGGTTTGCCTTGAGATCAAGCAGTTTGATCCATAATATTTTTTATTTTTTAATATTTAGGGTATTAACATGAAAATGAAGATGCCAATGGACTGAGATCTAGAAAAGAAGCACCATCCTGTGGATCTTGTTATCACATATATAGTAACCAGGCTACCATATTCTATTTTTCATATATAGTACATTTTTCAGCCAAATCTCTTACATATGAGATGTTGAGATGAACAATTTTGACAGATCATTATTTTGTCAATGGACTACTATACTCTCCCATGTTAGGACTAAGTCTCAGGACAGTCAGATTCGAGGACTGATGTAGCCATTTAGTCATTTGCAGAGCAGTTAATGATGCCCAGATTGGTTTTAGTGTTTTCTCATTGGACAGATGATGGTTCAGATGGATTATTTGCATGGTTATGACTCAGCATTTATCACATTGTGTTATGGTAATCATTGCTCTTATACTCATTTTTGTGACATATACTCATTTATCACATTGTGTTATGGTTATCATTGCTCTTATACTCATTTTTGTGTCATGATTTGGCAGTCATAAATATATGGACTTGGATGTATTTGTATTATGTATTGATGTCCCTACTTAGACTTGGAAGTTCTTGATCTATACTCATTGGTGTTACCCTCCTTAGGGAGAATAGAGGTAGTCATTCCCACCATTTCTTTGGCTTGCTAGTGTTGGTTTCATCATTCACTGTCTCCACCCATCCATTACCTTCCAGTTTTGTTTTAACCCGACTTAGTACTTGACTTGTGGCATGGAGGACCTTTCCCTGCTAGAACCTTTGTTGGACAAACTTCTCTGTTCATATTGTGTCTCGGCTCTGAGTTGGTGACATAACTTGCCTTTGGTAAGTTGGATTGTATGCCTAAATCATTCTGGTCGGTTGTCTCGATGTTTGGCACTGTGCAGAACTACCCCTGGTCACTTGATATGTTGTTGGCTAGAACTAAAAGCTCATGTACTACTTGTATTGGAAATATTTATATATGCGCCCATGGAAAATGGAAATTCTAAAATGTGTTTCTTAACATATGTGAGCAAGTGGCAAGAGCAATGAAATGCTAAAATATCCCTTGAACGGTATAAGAAAAGGTCCCAAAAGCAATGGTTAAATATATGCTATATCCAAATATTGCTGACCTTATAAATTTGAATATGTCCTGGATGAAAGCTGCGATTAGCTATGATTTTAAGCACTGGTGAAGTCCCAAAGGGTCATATAGGCCAAAAAGGCCATGGAAATAAAATTGATGGTCCTAACGAAACTAGATCAAACTTGATGTAGACATGATGCCTAAGTTGAATAAGCACTCTTTGAACAACTCAACCATTTGCGAAGCACTACCATTCCTTGTGTTGTTGTTTGTCCGGCATGTGGTTATAGTGAGTTTTCCCTTTCCATATCCAAAGTGTCATGATGTTAAGTAGGTAGCCATCCTTTGCCCTAGCCTTGTCAAATTCAGCCTTCCCCTTTCACTAGCAAATTGACTACAACTATGAAGTGAGTATAGTCCTGAAAGTATGGTCTGAGTAATAATAAATAAAACCCTATATATATATTTGGTTGATGTACCACCAGTGAGATGACTACTACTTGTTGTGATTGTTGCTTAAATGATTTGTAGAGCATGTCTTAGCCTTATAACACTTGTAGCAGATGGATGATAGTTTGAGTTATATTATTGGTATCTAGTCATTTACAGATGATTATATTGTCTGTTGGATATGGTTGATGATCAGGTAGAGACCTGGAATGGGTATGAGTACACACCCTAGATGGGTTTGGACTCTTTCAGTCTAATGAGATAGTTTATTTTCAGTTCCAGGCACTTGTAGAGATGGTCAGGCTCATTTTACTCTTTTGATGTAGTTTTGCTTCACAGGATGATGTGTCTGAGCAGGGAGATGTTTTTATTGGATCGCTTAGGGCATTGTATGGGGCATAGGGGGTGCAACCACTTGATTGTACCATAGTACCCCCATCCCAGAGAGCTTGGTGGGCTTAGTTGGACAATGCAGGCACCCTAAGAGGCTGTTTTGACAGGTTCACATTTCCCGAGGCAGATTAAAAAATGATTAAATGGCTATTGAAGAAATCAATTTGGGCTACTGAGGCAAGGAAATGACATGGGATGAGTCATGATGATGAGAGTGATGTCCTTCGCACCTTCTCCAACAGTTGCAGCACTTGATTGGGCCCACACCTATTTTTCGGGCATTTTTATATTATTTTATGGAGCTTTTGGGAGGCTCACGATTTCCTCGAGGCACAAAGTCAAAAAATAAAAATATTATATTATTTTATTGTGCCATGGGGCACCCAAAGGGAGTTAGTTAACACTCCATGGACCCACCATGTGCTTCATTTATTTCTTGTTGAGTGGGGTCCCCTCTTTTTGGGTGATCTAGTCCACTTTGGTACTTTATGGTTATATTGATCCATGTATTGTATGTTGAGCTCTTCTCAACCATTGATTAGAACATTTATATCTTTTAATCTTAGCCACTTGTTTTGAAAGTGGTTAGGATTTTGGTTCTCTCATTTCTATTTAAAGGAGAGAGCTTCTCATTTGTAAAGGGTCTTTGGCTCTTGGATCTGGATAATAGAAAAACTTTTCTTGTGGATATTTTTTGGATCTCCTTTGCATCTGGTGTTCTTAGATGGTGATTGGAAAGTCTTTTGCTTCTTAGCATTCGAGAAATTGTAGCAAGATCTATATATTTTTGGGATCTTTGTCTTGTCTACAGGAGGGCGACTTTAGCTTGGGCGTTTTTGCAGGGGGACCTCAACTCGATTGGATTGTCTTCGTTTTTAATCAGGGGGCTTTCATTAGTGTCATTGCGATCTATGATTTTCTCTTGCTATTTTCTGTAGCATTTAGCTTTTTTCTCATGTGGCAACAAATATGATATGGTTGACGTTTGTTGTGTAGGAGAGAGGGCGCATTGACTCCTTGGGGCAAAACATTGGACATGGAAATTGCTCAAAGCTTCTCAAATTGATTGGGATAGCAAGGGTCATCATCATCAAGGCATCTACAAGGTTTTCCAGGTAAGATCTACAGGTTGGTTTTTTTCTTCCATGATCTCAATCGATTGTACCTGCTTTTCTTCAATTTACTGAAAACTCCAAAATATTAAAAAAATCCAAAAATACGTAATCGGGGAACCGTTCGATCTTTGGACAAACCATTGTTGGGTTTTGTAGATCGGGCATCCCTCTCACCAATTCATCCTCAACGCTATCCAAAAAGTGGTTGGTTTTCCCTAGATCTGAAAAACTGACTATTAGAACCCCAACGCCCCCACTGAAATTTTGACTTTTCCAGATCTAACTTTTTCCGGAAAATAATCACTTGGCTTTGTAGATCGGTTCCTCCTCATTCCAAAACACCTCCAACGCTGAGCTAGCTGTTGCCAGGTGTCCCTAGATCTGAGAAACTGACTTTCAGCACCCTAGCACTCCTAGTCATTTTCTGACTTTTTCGGATCAGATTTTTTCTGCATTTTTCCAACTTGGGTTTGTAGATCAGGTCATCCACATCCCATTTCTCATCCAACGTTGAGCTGATGCCTCCCATATTGTCCTAGATCTGAGGATCTGTCCCTCCAAACCCTAACGCTAGCCCTCCTTCTGCCGGTTTCCCCTGCAAACTAAATTTTCTGGGCCAAACACTTTTCTGGGTCCATAGATCAGGGCATATCCCAAGTGGGTTCACTCTAACGCTGTGCAGATACTGATTCCATTGCCCAAGGCCCAACAGGCAATGATCTCCAAGCCTAACACTAGCCCTCTTTTGACCTCTTTTCCCTGAAAGTTGATTTTTCTTTAATGACTCAGGTACTTTGACATTGTCACATATTTCATTGAGTCTATCCCTTTGGTACTAGATAGTCCCAGCTTTGTCCTTACTCACCCTGCATAGGTTACGTTTCCCAAGGCACCAGTTATCTTCATTAGTTGCTAGTACCTCAACCCTAGATCTTGTATCCACCTCATAAGTTACCTTGGTTCCACTTTGGATCAAACTTAACACTCCCAAAACCCTAATCCAAAGCCTTGGCACACCTGGTAACATCTCTCATAGATCTAGGGTCTTCAATTACCTTACACCTTACGTACTTCAAGCCTACTTGATCTGATCTGGTGTCTAGGTCTGATCTCTCCTATCGGGAGTAGATCTAAGTCTCTCCTTTGTTGTCTCGGACTTAGATAACATAAAGCGAAGACTTCCTTGATTGGGGTGACAACCATCCATTTGGGAGTCTAGGCAATCTTGGTTCCACCTCCTTAGTTGCTTGCCCCTCTACTATCCATCATGGATCCACCATACATAGGCAACTACAAGGTTGGTGATAATAGATCTTACCTAGAAAATCTTGTAGATGCCTTGATGATGATGATCTATGCCGTCTCGATCAATTTGAGAAGATTTGAAGGAAGCCTCTATGTGAAACGATTTGCCCAAGGAAGCCAATGATACTAATGAAAACCCTCTGATACAAGCCAAGCCAAGCCAAGCGAGTTGAGGAACCATTGCAAAAACGCCCAAGTTGAAGTTGCCCTCTTGTAGACAAGACAATGTTTCCAAAAAATATAAATCTCACAACAAATACCCAAATGCTAGGAAGCAATAGATTTTCCAATCACCATCTAAGAACACCACATGCAAAGGAAATTCAAGAATTTCCACAAAATAGTTTTCTATTATCTAGATCCAAGAGCCAAAGACCCCTTTACAATGAGAAGTTCCCTCCTTTAAATAGGAATGAGAGAACCAAAATCATAACCACTTTTCAAATGGGTGGCTAAGATTAAAAGATCAAAATGTTCTAATCAACGGTTGAGATGAGCTCAACATAAAATACATGGATCAATACAATAATATAATATATCAATGGACCAAATCACTCTAAGAGAGGGGATCCCACTCCATAAAAAATAAAATAAAGCTCATGGTGGGTTCAGGGGGTGTTAACTAACTCCCCTAGTGTGTCCCCATGGCACAATAAAAATAAATATAAATTTTAAATGCAAAATAGTGCCTCTTTGAGGAAATCGTAAGCCTCCAAAAGCTCTAGAAAATAATAAAATATGCCAGAGAGATGGATGTGGGTCCATCCAAGTGCTGAAACTGTTGGAGAAGGAGTGGATGACATCACACTAATCATCTAAACTCATCCCTTGCCATTTCCTTGCCTCAGTAGCCTAAATCGAATTCTTCAGTAGCCATTTTTATTATTTTAAATCTGCCTCTGGAAACATGATATGGCCCAAACTACCTCCTAGAGTGCCAGTGTTGTCAAACTGAGCCCACTAAGCTCTCTGGGAGGGGGGTAATATGGTAAAAACAAGTGGTTGGACCACCCCCTCTCACACAACGCCCTAGGTGAACCAATCACATCACCTCTCTGCTCCTACAGGCCATTCAGCATGGCAAAACTGCACCAGAATGGTACACTGAGACAAATCATCACTGTAACTATGCGGAACTGAAAATAAGCTGTCTCATTGGATTCGGGGAGTCCAAATCCATCTAAGGTGCATACTCATACACCCTATAGATCTCCGCATGATCAAGAATAATATCCAATATGCCTAGATAGATAAAATAATAATATGCAAATGATCAATAATATAACCCAGGCTAACATCCATCTGTTGCAAAGTATTTAAAGGCTAAGACATGCTCTACAAATCATTCAAATAACAATTATAACAAGTAGTAATTATTTCACTAGCGATTTATCAACCAAATATAGAGTTTCATTAATTAACTATAACTCAGACCAGACTTTCAAGACCATACTCACTTCATAGTTGTAATCAATTTGTTAGCGAAGGGTGAGGGCTAGAAATCAAATGGTTAGGCTAAAGGGTGACTACCCACATGACACTGCGACACTTTGGAAATGGAAAGGGGATACTCACTCTAGCATATGCTGGACAAGCAATAACACATGGGATGGCAATGCCTCACAAATGGAAAAGTTACATTCAGAGGTGCTTATTCACCTTGACAAATGCTCACAATCCAAATCAAACACAAGTGAGGCCAACAATTTTTAGATAGAACTTTTAAGAACCATTGCTTTTTGGGCCTTCAATTTTCCATAGCCATGATCCATTTGTAGACACAGATTTTTATTTATTAAGGCTTCATGCATTCATGTATGTTTAAAAACACTACTTTTCATGAATGTTTTAAGATAATCATTTCAATATACTTCAAATCCAATTTCATTAGGCTTGCCTTGCATTCATGTATGTTCAAAAACACTACTTTTCATGAATGGGCTTTTTCATAAGATATTCATTTCATTTCCAAATACAGTGTATTGATGGCAGCGCTATTTGCTTAAGGTTTAGCCAACACAACCTAGGAAACTCAGAGCCGAGACACAAATAAACAGGGAAGCTTGTCCAACAAAGAGGTTCTAGTGGGGAAATGTCCTCCATGCCACAAGTCAAGTAGTAGGTCGGGATATAAAAATAGATGGAAGGTAATGGATGGATGGAGATAGTGAACAATGAAACCAACACTAGCAAGCCAAAGTATGGTGGGAATGATCACCTCTATTCTCCCTAAGGAGGGTAAAACCAATGAGTATGGGTCAAGAACTTCCATGTCTAAGTAGGGACACACATACATAATATCAATACATCCAAGTCCACATATTTATACTGCTAGATCATGACACTAGATGCCAAGACATGTCACAAGACTGAATATAAAAGCAATGATAACCATAACACAAGATAGTATCTGCTGAGTCATATACATGTAAATAATCAATCTGAACCACCATTTGTCCAATGATAAACTACTGATGCAACTCTGGGCACTACTGACTGCTTTGCAAATGGCTAAATGACTACATCAGTCCTCAAATCTGAGTGTCCTGAGACTCAGTCATGGCATGGGAGAGTACTATAAGGGAACTGGCTGAAAAAGTGTACTAAAGTCTGAAATATAGAATATGGTAGCCCGACTACTATACATGTGATAACAAGGGTATAAAGAGGGAGGCACTCTCCCTCATTTATACACACCTCACACTCAAGTTCGCATGAGAGAGAGAGACAAAAGGGAGGAGAGACAGATAGCTGCTGAATACTTCTTATTGCTTTTGATCATCTTACTATTCTGAAGAGGTATGTGAGGTTTTGCCCTCTATGGTTTCCCTGGTGAAAATCTTTATGTCTCGTGTATCTTTTATATCTAATGTATTTTGCTATACTTGTCATAGTGGAAAAAATCGCCGATTTTTCGGCGATGTCTCGAAAAATTGCGCTTTTTTGGATGCTGATTTTTCGGCCGGAAAAAATCGCATTGCGAAAAATCGGGAAATAGGGGAAAAAATCGGTAAGCAAATTTTGACCCTATTGAAGTACAAAATTTGCATTTTTTAATGCTTGCCGCGGTTTGCCAATTTTTGCCGATGTTGCCAAGAAGATGTTTTCTGGACCCTTGCCGATTTTTTCCACTATGGTACTTATTATTCTTTCAGATAAAGTTCCTAGATAAACTAATCACATTTAAAGAAAAACTAACATGGTATCAAAGCCTCTCTGAAAGAAGGCACTGTGCAGCTGGGGAAACTAGGGCTTCCTAGTTCAAGGTGTTCTCTCCACAAATCATTAAGAAAAGAGGGCTAGGCTAACTCACCTTAGTAGGGCACATCTTTTGGTGTAGATAGTTTCTGAAATTAAGAAGTTTCATTTTTGACCCTGTCACTAGTGCTGGGAGGAACTAGGGCATCAAGTTTTGGAGGCTTCCCACCTCAGCTTTTAGAAAGTGACCTCAGCTTTTAGAAAGTGACCTAGTTGAGCAACTCGCCTTAAGGAGGCGCATCTTTCTGTCCAAACGGAATCCCCAAGCTCCAAGTTTGGAAAATTAAGGTTTTTCTCACAAACACTAGGTTAGCCTGCTTCAAAATCAGGTCAGACACCTCAAATCGGTAAGATCTAAATCTTTGTTATTTCCATTTGAGGTTCTCATTTGAAAAGGTGACTCATCATACTCATCTTGAGGACAAGCTTGGAGGGGTTGATAACTTTCGAGCATGGAAGTACATAATCTCCCTGATCCTTGAAGAGAATGATTTGGATCAGACCATCATTGGGGAGGTTCCAGAACCAGAGAGAGATGAGGCTAAGGCTGCTCATAAGAGAAGCATGGCCAAGGCTAAGAGAATCATTGCAGATTCCATCAAGGATCACCTCATCCCCCATGTGTATGCATTCAAGACACCGAAGGAAGTGTATGATGCTTTGACAAAGATGTTCAAAGGAAAGAAAATCAACTGTAAGATGACTCTGAGGAACCAATTGAAGAATGTGAAGATACAGAACTCCGAGACTACACAATCTTACTTCACAAGGTTGCTTAAATTAAAGAACAACTTGAAGCAGTTGAAGAGAATGTCGAAGAAGGAGAAATTGTAATGACTACCTTGAATGGTCTCCCTAGATCATGGGACTCATTCATTCAGGGGATTTGTGCAAGAAGGAAGCTGATCTGGTTCAGTAGATTTCGAGAAGAATGTGCACAAGAAGAAGCTATACTTGTGACAAGAGAAGAGAAGATGGGAGCAACTAAAGATCAAGCTCTCACAGTTCACACAAGGAGGAACTTCAAGAAGAAGGAGAACTTTCATCACAACAAGAAGAAGGACAAGAAACTGAAGAAGACCAAAAGAGATACTTCAAATGCTCGATGCTATACTTGTGAAAAGGGACACTTTGCAAGAGCTTGTCCCATTAGGAAAAGAAGACACCATGGTCATGTTGCCGAAGATGATGAACCAACAAACAAAAGATTCAGACGGGAGAACGATGATTCAGATGAAGAGTATGTGCTAATCTCAGCACTTACTGGCATTATCTCACACAGAAGCAATGATTGGCTTGTGGATAGTGGAGCTTCTAAACATATGAAGGGATACAAGGAATCATTCGTTAATATGTCTGAACATGACTCACCTCACAAGGCGAAACTTGGGGATTATTAAATTGAGCACATAGATCTGTGGACAAACACACAACTCACAAAATAGATCACACAATTTACTCAGCAATTGAAGAATGAAATAGTGCAAAAATGGCTTGCAGTTGTGAATGCTTTCATTAATAAAAAAAGTAATCAGATGATAATTACAGTGAAGTACAATGGCTTTAATAGCCACAAGCAATTCGAATCCACATGAAGAAATTCGAATTGATTAGACTCTACTTGACTGTAGGTAACTAAGAACTTGTCTAAATCACTATTGGAGGACTCAATGGTTGACTGACCTTGTCTAAACCATAACCGGAGTTCATCGGAGTTCTAAAACACAACTCAAGTGTTACATTTAGTGTTGACTAAGGCTAACTGACTGTGGTAGGTGAGAAATGTGCCCCTCCTGAGTGCAGTCATGTAAACCTAGCGCTAACTGAATGTAGAGGACTAGAACTGAATGTAACTAACTCCTAACTTAGCTTGACTAGTCATCAACTGAACTGAACTGAACTAACCTTGGTTGGTTTCGGCACTCCCAGTGGCTCCTAAATTGGAGGGATTGGTCTAGGAGGCTCCTAAACTGATGCAATCAAGTGCAATCAGTGGTAGTAGGCCTCAATTAGTGTTCCCCACACTTTAGTAACTGAAACATGTGCCCCAATTAGGCCAAGTGGACCCAGTGGTGCTAGTGACTAAAAATAGATTGGATGGACTCCTGATTTAGACATGACTCCTGATTTAGACATATGACCAAATTGGATAAGGGAGGATTAATAATCCTAACACCCCCCCTGAATGCTAACTTGGACATCTGTGGGCCCTGGTAACTAAGACCATAGGTCACCCATTACATCAAGTAAAATAAAGTAACCGCTTGATACAAGGAGCTGGGGCAAAAACCACATGGGAAAAAAGCCCCCCCTCTATTTAAGCAGGTAGAATCAGGTCTCAAGTTTGAAAAACTTAAAAATATGTTGTTGCAATCTTCATCTCTGTGAAGTAGCGAAGCAGCATGCATGGTGTGCTGTGCATAGGTATTCTGGGGCCTAACATGTAGGCTTCTCCTTCTTCTCCAAAAATGATGATGGAAGGAAGGAGGAATGTAACCTTTGTCTCTTGCTGGATGAAGAGGTGTGTGATCATATCCATTCTTCTGAATGTAGTGAGACTGAGCCCTTGCCATATAGCATCTTACAGGGAGTCTATTGCATCTCTCTGAAGGAGGTAAGATTGCATGGCATAGCGCAAGGGTCTTTCCTTTTTGAGTGTCAGGTGAGTTTCCAGTCATCTTCCTAGCTTCTAGTTTGGAAGTAGGGACTGAATCTAGATCTGAGTCACCCTGAATCTCAATCTCATAAACTGATAAAGATGGATCTGCAATACTAGTAGAAGCTGTAAAAGAAGTAGATGCAATGATTTTACCTTCCTTTGCAAGGGGATGCTGAGAGTGCACTGGTTCTGAAGGAGGCATGACATGTGAGAACTCATATGCTTTTGAAGCATGATTTGCAGTACCCTTTGCTATGATGCTCCCAGCAAAGATATCTGTGATCTCCATTGAGTCGGGACCAAAGATCACTCGCTTTGGAGATCCAGCATGAGTCATCTGATAGACAGATAACAAGTTTGAAGCTAGGGAGGGAACAAATAGCACATCTTTGAACCTTCCATGTTCAAGCTTAACAGAACCCTTCCCTTTTGTTTTGACTTTATTGTTATTGCCCATCTGAATACTAGGACCATCAAAGGACCGAAAAGAAGAGAATGATTCTCTGGATGCGGTCGTATGGTTGGAAGCTCCAGAATCAATGAGGAAGACATGTGTTGATGTGCAGCAAGGCTTCAGTGCATGGCCTTTCCTTTGGTATTATTTATCTTCTTCTTTAGAGTCATCCTTCATTGCGCTAGCAGGTGCATAAATGTTATGTTTCTTCAAAAGAAGAGCCATTTCATCAAGTTGTCTTCTCATACAGGAGCTTTCTGAATGAAAGCCCCTTCCACAATAAGAGCAGAGGACCTTTCCTTTGCCATTCTTCTTGCTTCTCTTCGAACTTGAAGGCTCTTTTGACTGCTCTTTCTTCATAGGAGACTCATCTCTTTGCTTCCCTTTGTCATTCGCTACCTTATCTCCTCTTACAACCAGAGCTAGACCTTTGGAAGATCGAATGATCCCCATTTGGATCAATTTATCATTCTTAGAAATAAGAGATTGGATGAAGGCATTAAGAGTGGGCATCTTCCAATTTGGAGTAGTGAGCCTTACTGTTTGGAAGATGGATACAAAGGCTGAGTAGTCTGCATTGAGCTTTATGAGAGTGGCAAGAATGAGCTGATCTTCATCCTTCTCCACTTTGCATTGTTTCAACTGATATATCAGGTTCTTGAACTTTGTGAAGAATTCATTCAGTGATTTGAAGTTGGATGGATTAAGAGTGATCAGATCATTTTCTAGCTGATGGATCCTCATCTCATCCTACTTATCAAATAAGGTGGCAAGCTTGTCCCAAACCTCCTTGGGAGTCTTCAATCCTTGGATGTGGAATCGAAGATCTCTAGAGATCGAGGAGAGCAAGTGTCCATGGGCTTCATCAAGCCTGTTCAAGTACTTTTCTTTGTCATTATCTAAAGCTGGCACTGCCTCTGTTTCTTCTATGAGTCTGAAGAGCTGTTTGGTGCGGAGCATTACCACCATGTCTTCCTTCCACTGGTGATAGTTGAAGGGAGTGAGAGGCTCTACTGGATGAGCCATTTTGAATGCAGTAAGAAGGACTGAGTTGTTGTAGCGAATGCAGTGAGAAGAAAGGGCTGCTTGTAGCGAATGCTGTAAGAAAAGATGATAACCTGTCACACAATCAAACATACAAAGTGAGGTCGACAGTCTGCACTTTTGGAATTTCCTTCACACCCAGCATAGTTGATCAAGCAAGCTTGATCGACAATTTCCTAACTTGGGATATTAAGTGGTAAATTCTCCGCTTTTGGTGCAGTACTGGAAGGAGCAATTTGCTCAAAAAAAATGATCCAGCTGAAGATCTGAGGAGGAGAGGTGTCTTGTTTGCCGAGGATCTGATACCATATTAAATTGAGCACATAGATATGTGGACAAACACACAACTCACAAAATAGATCACACAATTTACTCAACAATTGAAGAATGAAACAATGCAAAAATGGCTTGCAGCTGTGAATGCTTTCATTAATAAAAAAAGTAATCAGATGATAATTACAATGAAGTACAATGGATTTAATAGCCACAAGCAATTCGAATCCACATGAGGAAATTCGAATTGATTAGACTGTACTTGATTGTAGGTAGCTAAGACCTTCTCTAAATCACTATCGGAGGACTTAAAGGTTAACTGACCTTGTCTAAACCATAACCGGAGTTCATCGGAGCTCTAAAACACAACTCAAGTGTTACATTCAGTGTTGACTAAGGCTAACTGACTGTGGTAGGTGAGAAATGCGCCCCTCCTGAGTGCAGTCATGTAAACCTAGCGCTAACTGAATGTAGAGGACCGGAACTGAATGTAACTGACTCCTAACTTAGCTTGACTAGTCATCAATTGAACTGAACTGACCTTGGTTGGTTTTAGCACTCCCAGTGGCTCCTAAATTGTAGGGATTGGTCTAGGAGGCTCCTAAACTAATGCAATCAAGTGCAATCAGTGGTAGTAGGCCTCAATTAGTGTTCCCCACACTTTAGTAACTAAAACATGTGCCCCAATTAGGCCAAGTGGACCCAGTGGTGCTAGTGACTAAAAATAGACTGGATGGACTCCCGATTTAGACATGACTCCTGATTTAGACATATGACCAAAATGGACAAGGGAGGATTAATAATCCTAACAGGGATGCCTATCAATACCCCATAAAAGGGAGTGGAGAAGCTTCATACAAGCTTGACTCCGGGAAATCTCTAAAGATGCAGGATGTGCTATATGTTCTAGGATTCAAGAAGAATCTTCTCTCCATTTCTGCACTAGATGCAAAAGGGATTAGGGTTGCTTTTGTCGATGGCCAAGTTCTGATGTGGTCCAGAGAAAAGACAATAGAGGATGCAACAGTGATTGGAGAAGAATACGGAGGCTTGTACAAGCTGAAGGAACAACCTGAACAAGCACTGGTTCATGAGTCGATTGAACCAAGTGAACTATGGCACAGAAGGATTGCACATGTGCACTACAGGGCACTACCGATTGCAAGCAAAGCAGTCTCAGGACTACCAGAGAACTAGGCAAAGCATGAAGGCATTTGCAAAGGATGTGCACAAGGAAAGAATGCGAAGAAGACATTTCCCAGTAGTGAGAGCAAGGCTATAAGAATACTGGAGATAGTACACTCGGATGTATGTGGACCCATGTATTCTATCTCATTAAGTGGGTATGTGTACTATGTTTCCTTAATAGATGATTTCTCACGTAAAACTTGGATATATTTCTTGAGAGGGAAAAGTGAAGTTTTTCAACAAGTTCAAGGAATATAAAGCCTTGGTTGAGAACCAAATAGATAGGAAGATCAAGACTCTACAGTCAGATAATGGCGGAGAGTTCACTTCGGAAGAATTCAAGGAACTTTGCAGAGAGTCCAGGATTAGGAGGGAGTTGAGCACTCCATACAATCCTCAACAGAATGGGGTTGCAAAACGAAAGAACCAAACCATCATGGAGCCAGCAAGAACAATTGTGTATGTACAGAACCGTACTCCTCATCGAGTACTTGACAATAAGACCCTTGAAGTGGCTTTTTCAGGAGAGAAACCAGAAGTCAACCATCTGAGAATATTTGGCTGCTCGATGTACATACATATCCCAAAGGAGAAAAGGACCAAGCTCAATCCTTTTGGGAGGAAGGGTATCTTCGTAGGATACAGTGAAACATCAAAGGCCTATCGAATATACTTCCCATGATTCAAGAAGATTGACATCAGTAGAGATGTAACCTTTGATGAAGACTTGGCATACTTCAGATCTAGGAGGACACCCATTCAGGAGGTCGAGGAACCTGAAGAGATGAGAGGCCAAGATATGGAAATTGGAGAAGCACTTCCATAGGACCATGAAGATTACGACATGGCATAACCACAAGAGCCGGTAGAGACATTCCTTGAGAAGGACTCCCACAAGAGGAAACCAACATGGGAACGGGAGCTCATACTAGAAGCTAAAAGGTATGGTGCTCCAGAGGGAATACATAGAGAGAGAAAAAGGGAAAAGCCCTACAATAGCTATGTGGCTTTGTTGTGTGACATCATTGACAGAGAACCTTCCACCTATGAAGAGGCTACAAAAAAGAAAGAATGGAAGGATGCAATGATCGAGGAATATCTGTCGATCATGAAGAATGATGTCTGAGAGATTGTTCCGAGACCGGAGGAGAAATCTGTCGTGACTTCGAAGTGGATCTACAAGATCAAGCATGCTGTAGATGGCAACATCGAGAAATACAAGGCGAGATTTGTAGCACGAGGCTTTTCACATAAAGAAGGCTAGACTACGAAGAGACATTTGCACCTGTGGCAAGGTACACTTCCATTAGGACCATACTTGCTTTGGCAGCAGTTATGAAATGGAAAGTACACCAGATGGATGCCAAGACAACTTTCTTGAATGGTGTAGTCGAGGAGGAAGTGTACGTGGAACAACCACTAGGATTTAAGACACATGATAGGAAAACCCATGTGTGCAAATTGAAGAACGCCTTGTATGAATTGAAACAAGCACCGAGGACATGGTACGACAGGATGGATAGCTTCCTGTTGAGCTTGGGATTTACCAAGAGTAAAGCAGGTTCTAACCTCTACTTCAAGGTGGAAGACGAAAGAGCAATGATACTCCTACTATATGTCCATGACTTGTTTCTAACGAGCGAAGAGGAACTCATTACAGATGCAAATATGAGACTTGCTACAGAGTTCGAGATGAAAGACCTAGGCATGATGCACCACTTCTTAAGCATGGAGGTATGGCAGAGTGCAGATAAGATCTTCCTTCGTCAAGGAAAATATGCTGTAGAGATTCTGAAGAGATTCAGAATGATGGACTGCAAGGCAATGGCCACACTTATGGCATCTCTAACTTGAAGCTTATGAGTGATGCTTCATCCGAGAAGGTCGATGCCACAATGTATCGCCAAATGATTGGCTCATTGATGTATCCGATGAATACAAGACCGGACATATGGTTTGTGGTGAACACCCTGAGCCAGTTCTTGACGGATCCGAGACATGTTCACCTGATAGCTGCAAAGCTTATACTGAGGTGCCTAAAAGGTACAGTGGATTATGGGCTCAAATATGATGCAAATCAGAAGATTAACCTACATGGTTATGTTGATTCGGATTGGGCAGGTAGCGCCACTAATAGGAAGAGCACCTCTGGTTGCTGCTCCAGTTTGGGATCTGACATGATCTCCTGGTTCAACAAGAAGCAATCATGTGTGGCGTTGAGTACAGCCGAGGCAGAGTATGTTGTCGCTTGTTGGCTAGTTGCGAGGCAGTGTGGCTTCTAAAGCTACTGTCTAACTTGTTTGATCTCTAGTTGGATGTGACTTGTATCTTCTGCGACAACTAGAGTCGTGTGAAGCTGTCGAAAAATCCTGTGTTCCACGACGAGTCGAAGCACATCGAGATCAAGTTCCACTATATCAGGGATATGGTGCAGAGAGGAGCAGTGAATCTCCAGTATGTGGCAATAGAGGAGCAGATAGTCGATGTGTTGACCAAGCCTCTTGCAAGAGTGAAGTACGAGTACTTCAGAGAAACACTTGGTGTGATACAGATAAAGATCCCTCGAAAGATAGAGTGATGTATTCTAGCATAGCTAGAGAGACAATTTGTCTAAGCGTAAAATCCTAATGAAGCTCGTAGGTTGCTCAGATGTAATCAGTCCTGTAGGTTATCCTTGGATAGGTCCTAGCGAAGCTCGTAAGTTATCCTTGGATGTAATCAGTCCTGCTGTGTTCTATGCTAGAAATAGCTGATGCATGATATCTCACATGGGAAATGTAACAGGCTGTCCGAGCGAGAAAAATCCAGGTGAAGCAGTATGCCCAGACATAATCAGTCCTGTAGGTTGTCCTCGGATGTAATCAGTGCTAGCGAAGCTCGTAGGTTATCCTTGGACATAATCTGTCCTGTGACAGGTTATTCACGTGTAAAATGAGACCCGATGTGGTATGCAGGTTACTCGAATGTAACACGCCTTATGGGTTGTTCGAGTGTAAAATGAGACCTAGCATGGTACGCAGGTTACTTGGATGTAATACACCCCGAAGGTTGTCTGAATGTAAAAGATCCTGGACGCAGGTTGTTCAGAATCTCAGATGTAATAAGTCCTTGAGGTTGACCAGAGAACGTAAAAGGTCTTGATGTAGCAAGTTGTTGGGTTGTAATTCGTCCTTACGTATATATCTATATATGTGTGTTCCCTTGTTGAGATGATAAGGTCATTAAGCACGAGAGGTGCACTTAGGCGGTTCTATTGATAGAACGCAGGTTAACCTTGCAGAGATGTAATGCATTAAGTGTGCTCCTAGGCGATTCTCATATAGTAGAAGTTGCAGGTTGTCTTAATAACATGAAAATTATCCTGGCTTACTACTATGGTGAAAGAACGCATGTTGTTTGCATCTAAAGCTTTGTTCTTTGCCTTGATTTGTGTAGGTAAAAAGAGATAATCTGGATACAATGAGAAGAAGGTAGGAGACGTAGGTTATTGCCGTGGCAATATAAAGAAGGTCCTGGACAGTTCCTACGTGATGGCTTGCTCAAGATGTGATGAAGACCTGGCAGAGGGCTAGGCCTACATCCAGCATGAAAAAGGGCTAACTCTGTAGAAACTTCTGATGATAGATAATATGGTACGATGATCAAATAATAATATGATGATGGCAGCAGCTATGATGATGACTCTATCACCCCGTGATGATGACTCTGCGATGAAGACTTGACTAGACGTGTTGATGACTTTGAAGAGAGAGAATACCTTCCTAGTTAAGAAGGAGTGTTGATGTATTTGTAGCTTCAAGAGATATTCTGATGTATATTATCATTGTATGTTGTTGTACCCCCATTGGGGATGTGTGTACCCCCATTGCGGAATGTCTTAATTGTGTCTAGACCTTGAGGTACAACCTCTGTTGTAAGTCGGGGCAATAGTCCCCAGTTTAACATCATGTAATGTGTATTTGGAGCCTCTCTCGGAGAAGTCGACCCTGTTAGGGAAGACATGTGGGCCCTAGTCTTATGTTTGGGCAATGACTTGAAAGGGTATAATAGGGAGGCGCTCTCCCTCATTTATACACACCTCACACTCTCAAGTTCGCATGAGAGAGAGAGAGAGAGACAAAAGGGAGGAGAGACGGATAGCTGCTGAATACTTCTTATTACTGCTTTTGATAATCTTACTATTCTGAAGAAGTTTGCGGGGTTTTCTCCTTTATGGTTTCCTCGATGAAAACCTTTGTGTCTCATGTATCTTTTATAGCTTATGTATCTTGTTGTACTTGTTATTCTTTCAAATAAAGATCCTAGATAAACTAATTAGATATAAAGAAAAACTAACATGAAGAAAGCAACAACATAGTACATAAAGATAGATCAACTCTTGATAGCAGACCTTGACCATAAAGATATATCAAATAAAAACATTCAGAGAAAAACTTGATATTGATATATCAGAGTTCAAGAGCATATCTTGAGATAAGGATAGATCAAACCTTGAGCAGGATTGGGGTTTATGATTTTATCCATTAGGTGTTTAGGGTTTTTAACTTTTTCATTATAAATAATTTTTTGGGAGGGATCAATGGGACATAGAAGCATTGTAAGTTGCAGCATCTGTTATCCACTAATTTTTCACTTAGTGGATTTTCGGTGAGCCGCCAGAGTATTGAACAAGTACACTTGTTCATGGTTAGAGTTCAGAAGTCTGCCAACCTTTTTCTGGGAGTCTGTTCGAAAATTTTTGTAACACATGTTCATACCCCCTTGGGGAAATTGTAAAAAATGTCCTAGCATTTAATTTTTTATAAAAGGCTCAGCTTCCCGGACTTGAGCATCAAGCCGACTAGCCTAGAGTGTTTTTTCCCTTGGTTATTATTTGTTGTTGAACAAACGACTAATAATTTTTGAGTTTTTCACTCACACCTCCAAAGCTGGGGTAGTTATCTTGGTGTTTTGGCCTTGGGAGGTTATTAGAGCCTTCGTGTTAATGTTTTTCAACATGCTAGGCATTTGAATTGAGTCGTATGGACATGTACTAGGTCCCCCTAGAGTTTCGTTTGATTTGGAAAAAAAGTAAAATTTTCCATTTTTAAGCCATTTTTTAATGGTTTAAATGGACAAATTCAAAATGTAAAAAATGTATGATCCAGAGTTCGTTTTTGGCGTGGTTGGGCTCATTTTCAAGCCCAGAGCAACATCTTTACCCGAGGGGCCACTTTCACTATGTTTCGGCCAGCTGAAGCATCTCGAAAGACATCATTTGGCTAACAGAGTATCAAAGTAGCATTTTAATGCTAAATTTGGATAAAATGCACTAAGTCCAAATATTAAAAAAAGTCAAAAATCAAATGTTTTTTAAGTGAAAGGTGACATGGCATGTGGGCCATATTGAGTTACGACTCTTTTTCGCATGAAGTGGAAGTTAGAATTTGGTTTAAATTTTGAAGTTTGAATTAAATTAAAAGGAGGGTGACGTGAGGGTGAGGAAAGGACTCACGCTTATGTGGAGAAATGGTGAGTGGGTGAGGGTGGACCCCTCCCCACTTAAGAAACTTTATATTAAATTAAACCATAGTTCAAGCAAATCATTCCATGGTGTGGCCTGCGATTTAATTCATGAAAGGATGACGTGAGGGGACTCACTCTAGCATGTTTGCGATAGTTGAAGGTGGGGACCTGCTCTCATCCACGTCACTCATAAATAAACTTTGGGTTAGTTTATTATGTTTACCATATTTCAAAGCATGGAAAGCAAGCATATGTTTGATTGGTAAGGCCTTTTCTCACGTCATATTGAGCAGCCGTACAATCGCGTGAGGATTGTGGTGATCTCACCCATCTCCTCACCTACCTTGGAGCTCACGCATGAGTGAAGGAAGCCGATAGATCTTGGTGGGTGGATTTTGGGATGATTGATTGGTGTGTTGGCAGTTTCTTTTCAGTTCAACTCCGGTTTAACTCAGTTCAATCTCACTTCAACTCACTTAACTCCAACTTGATCCTTAGTTCATAAATTCCCCCTTGGGGCTTGGTTTTTGTTATAAATAAGAGGTCTCTTCTCCCTTTTGAGTGTGGATGATTTTGCAGAGGACCTCTGCTCATATGATTGTAATTTCCTATCTTTCTTATGAATAAAATTGATTCTTTGGAGGATAATTTGATGGTGCAAGAACTTTCATGGTGAATATTCGGCTTATAACTGAGGTGATATCTATGTAGCTAGTTTATTATTTATGCATGCTATGTTATCTAGCTTAGAAGGTTATATTCTAATCCATAGAGTAGGCATTTGAAGTTTCAACTTGCTTGCTTATGTGCAGTTATACACGATCTAAGAATTGCATGTTGTATTTAGTTATACTTATGCTTTTCAGTTCTTGTTTGATTTATGTTTACTAGATCTAATCACTTGCTTGAAGCGTATTGTAGTTTTGCAGATCACCAAACGTGAAGTAGAGGTCGGAGCTCAGTTGCATCTTATCTCTCTTCACTCTATTTTTCTAATGTTTCTTGTCCCACAGGTTCCCTCCATGCTCAAATTTATTCAAGCTTGGGCTTGAAGTCTTCCTTATCCATCCTCAAACTTAAAAAATTATTGTTTTCCGGTTACTTTTGTTTTGTTTCATAACAAGTAGATCTAAGTGTTAAATCTTATCCTTTCTATCTCTTGTTATATAGATCTAAGAGTTTTTTTTTTAAGTTTACCTTACCAAAAGCTTAGATCTAGCTTTGTTTAGTCTTAGTACTTGAAGTAGCATATTATTCCTATCAATTGCAAGTACTAGAGCTTAAATTTTCATGCATTTTTGGCTAACATGCAAGCTTTTTCTTGAGTTTTGTGTGGATGGTTTTTGTACTCATCTTTCAGGAAAGAAGAGTTTTGGAGGCGCATGCAAAGACTTGAACCATAAAAGGGCTCCTTCCAACCCCCTCTCCCAATCTCCCACTTCTTCTCTACCCATTCTTCAAATTTTTGGAAACTTTTTTGATCATAACTCCAAAGGACAAGAAGTATTCCTCAAAAGAAAAAAGGATATTGTAAAAGAAATTAATAAAAAGCGAGTGGGATAAAGGCTCCCACACCCCACTTCCCCCATTTGGGGGAAGCCTGTATCATCCCTTGTTTTCTGTTTTTACTTTTCACATGCATAATAATTGTTTAGAGTAGATTAGTCTCTTTACTTTCATAAAATAAAACTTTGTTAGTGTAGTTTTGTTTCAGTCTTGCTGCTTTTATTCAATTGCTAAAAGAAAAAGAAGGAACCTAAAATCTCTTGAATCTCACCGAAAGGTGGATCAAGAGTGCTCTCTGTCGGAGAGTTTACTGTTAGTTTTATCTTTATTTCCGATTTAGTTGTTTATTTGATCAAGTAAAAGAAATACTTACCCCACGCTCTCCTGAGTAGCCCGAAAGGGTGAAAGAGATTCGTGGTAGGATTAATTAGAAAATATTTCTTTTATTTATTTTTTCTTAATTTTTTAAATCAATCCGACTGTTGCTTTCCCGAGTACCCGAAAGGTGAAAGAGACTCTTCGGCCGTCATCTAAACAACTCATTGTTACGTCTCTAATAAAATAAACCAAGACTCCTTCCCCGTATGCTATGTCACAAGGTTCGGGTTCGACAACCTTTAAGTTAGATTCGGGTTCGGATGAGGTTCGACATTAGGTTCGTCAATATACATATTTTCAAATTTTAAATATTTTATAAAATTAAGTTATCTAATATATTTTTATATTCTATAAATAATAAATAACATTTAATACATTTTTATCTATTTTCTATACAAATTAGAACTTTTAATAATTAATATAATGTATACAATATATATAAATTTGTTTTACCATTTACTATACACCAAAGTCTAAAATAACCTAACCATTGATATATATACATTATACTATATATCCATTCGAAAGCTTTTAAAAAATTATATGTAGCGGAGATTTGAAATAATTGTCAAAACATTAGCCAAAGTTCAAACAAAGCCTCAACACTGTTTCCTCCAAAAATTATCGGAAAATCCTTCCGCAACCTCGACTTTGGTTCCTTGACTTATCAAAACACGCGTTAGCAGCCTCGACATTGGTTATAGGAAGGGTTGTCGAAAGCCCCAATCGCACGGGTTACTTGATCAGAATACTCGTTCGCACAGTCTGAACAATTGTGGCTCGCGGGATATATCGTTGAGGGTGTAGTCTAGAGACATCCAGATAGATTGTGGAACTCGGAGGGCGAGGATGGGCATATCGCGAAAGAGAACAACAAGATGAAAACCACCTTGAAAAACGT
This sequence comes from Pseudotsuga menziesii, assembly GCA_001517045.1. Lineage (NCBI taxonomy): Eukaryota > Viridiplantae > Streptophyta > Pinopsida > Pinales > Pinaceae > Pseudotsuga > Pseudotsuga menziesii. Next base: position 284,322 of record LPNX011121981.1, read on the forward strand.
TATGCTTTGAGGTTTGCCGAACCCAAACGAACTTACATTTTTTTTGAAGTTCGACGAATTTCGAACTTGATGATTCAGGTTCGCTAAACCCTGTGACATCTCTACACCTCTGCAGCTTGTCTGATCAGTTGGCTGTATCAGAAAGGGATACGAGTTACTAGATTTAATAGGAAAATCCACACAAGCCATTTTCTCGAGAACTCAAGAGGTTGCAAAGGGTAATCACTACAGATTCAGGGGGCTACTCCAAGCAGGCTCATCCTCGCCCCGTTGGACACTTGGTATTACCGTTTTAGCACTCAGCTCGAAGGGACTTGACTTGTTGGGCCAAACCCACAATTAACCCACGCCCTTAATTACTCATTAATAATTTTAAAACTGACCAACGAGACAACTGCAATACTTACACGACACAACAATACTCCACTTTTACAAGCATGCCATATTCATCGGCACTGGTCTGTTTTACTTTCAATGCTTAAATCAATTATTGCAAAATGTCGTGAATGGTGCTTACATTGTCATATACTGTTGATGTGATCTCTTTCTTGCAATAGTCCATTGTGTTATTTTATCCATTTCATATTAACTCTTAGATTTAGTCTTTTCTTTCGTAGACTAAGAAGCATAGATTTTCTTCTAGTAGGGACCACCCCCCCTTGGCTTCGTTAGGAGTTAGCCTAAACGGAGGAGCTGGGATCAGGTGACAGCACCTGGCTCTTTGCTTACCCCCAAGGCCACACCTTTCCCGCTTGGGAAACAAGAGTCGAAAAGATTTCTACTGACGGTGTGGATTCGGCGGACAACAAGATCCATTTGAAAATTTTAGGAATTTTTTTATTTTTCATAGGATCTGTTTCATGGGACTACGATACGTTTCCTTTTAAAGGGGATCCGTTTCCATGGTGGATCGGAGATGGATCTGATCCGAATACCTATCGGATCTGTGGATCCACGAATCCTACACACTGGGGTGGTGGATCCGGTAACACAACTTACAAGTGATACGGCTTTGCCATCCTAGAAAAATCGTGTCGGCTTGTATTGTATATTCTTTCATTTTTATTTTTCCCACACCTTACAAGTGATTCGGCTTTTCCATTCTTGCAAAATTGTGTTGGCTTTTATTGTTCGTAGTTGTCAATTATTTGTTTTGTTTAGAGTGAAATAAACCTTGCCTCACTTTGGCCCCATATTCACTTCCCTTGTCGGTTCGTTCGATCCTGGGTGACAAGAAGGGGCTAGAGATTGAATTGGCTAGATTAATAGCCACTTTATCCATTTATTGCAATATTGAAATAAGGACTTGTTGTGGAGCTAGAGCGGTAGAGGTTGTTGGGAGCCTCATGGCACTTAGTGTCCACCTATTGAGCACCTTGCTTATCCATGGAACTGATTTGTGGAGCTAGGAGGGAGCGTTGTGCTCTCTTGTTGAGAACCCAACAATTTCTATCAATTGAGGGATAAGGGTTAGAGGTAGACACATTAATTAGCCTTACTTTTCTTATACAAACATTAATCCCCTAGGCTCAAGAAATACCATAAAATAAACTAAAATCTACTGGACCACTTGCAAAACATCGCAAACTTTTATTTTATTTACTTTCATTATTTGGTTCATTCTCATACAAGCATATTTTGTACATATTGGTCCATTTGCTTATAGCATTTTACATGTGTTAAATGTGGTCATTTGACTATTTTGGTGAATGAATGGTTTTGTGTAATTTGTATATTTTGTCAAATTTCATTGTATATTTTATAAAGTTTTTGACTCCATAACGTCAACTAAGTAGGCACTGGTTTAGTGATAGTTGATTATCTTTCTCTTGCAATTGTATTTGGTTCATGTACAAAGAAGGATTTGCTTGTCATTATATTATTGCACACTTGCATGGTTGCTTGCCATTTAACTAGTGGAACATTAATAACTTCTAGCTCCTAATTGAACTTTACAAAGAAACTTAGTAAGTAGGGTCTACCCTTCTTGACCTTTTGGGAGTTGGGGTCTAAACGAAGGAGTTAAGAATCGAGGTGGCATTGGGTTCTAAACTCATAGTTTCCCTCAAGAACACACAAAATGGTTGGGAGACTTATTTGTGTGAGGTGTGTTTTAGGCGGTGTTATGCTGCACCTGTACCAACGCACCTTCAGGTGTACCCTAGGGAGAGAGGGCCATTTTTTCAACCAGGAGGGGTGTTATCGAGCAATGGTAGTCATGGCTGGGCCCTTTGGTCTATCCTTTAGAAGTACTATGGCTTAATGGCACTGTTGACTGCCCTTTGATGGGGTTTTTAACCTCGAGGTTGGTGTCCGGGGCTCCTAAGGGTTGACCACTGGGTTGCATGGCTCCATATCCTGTTTATGTTCTCTGGTGGCCTTTGCTTTAGCTATGATACCTCTGTCTCCTTTTGCAGCCACTTCGGACACCCTCCTGGCCCTTCAGTCAGTGGACACCTGCTCTCCCTAGCCTTATCTCCTCAGAGGAAAGCCACCCTCCATGCCAGTCCTTTTTATGTTGTGAGGAGGGTGTTGAGGGACTTTACAACTTTCTAGGGGTTAGATGGGGTATAATGCCCTCCCTTGAGCTCACTCCAGCCTTTCATTCGAAGTGATTCACTTATTTGAGCGTATTTTGGCACCTAGTGGTACAAATACCCCGATTAACCTACCTTGAGCCTACTTTAGGCCATATTTTATTATTATTTCCTTTTAATTTTAAGTTGACATTTTATAATTTCAAATTGACATGTTTTAAGGCATGTAGGCCTGGATATTTTGTATAAAGTGAGTGTGAGATCATATAAATAGATCTCATCACTTTCATTTTAAAGACAAGACTCATGGGATAATACACTATGCATCTATTTTATCCTTCTGGGGCTCTTTGAAGGGAGGTGCACCTCTAGAGGAAGATCTTTTCTTGGGTTTGATGATGAGGCTTGGTGTTTTTAATGGTTTGATGCTCTTGCTAAGGTGATGTTGGAGTTGTTTGCTTACCACATACACAAGGACTTATCTAGGATTGCAACTTGATTGCTCTTTTCTATTTGTTGATGAATGATTTTATGTTTATGGATTGCATGGTAGCCATTAGAGCTGCATTTTATCTTTGGCAAGGTCTTCTTCAACTTTTAGGCACCTTAAACTTTGGAAGTACGTCCTCTCCAGGGTTACCTCTAGAGCTAGATCCTTAGAACTCTAGGAGTAGTCGTAAACCTAAGTTAGTCTCCTCTAGGGCTTGCTAGTCTCTTCTTAGACACCCTAGGTTAGGATAGAATAGAGCTAGGGTTAGTTCCCTCGGCTTCAAACCATTTCCTTTCCAAAAAAAATCCTAGTCTAGGGTTAGTTGGGTTGCATTTACATGGTAGGAAAGGGTTAGTTAGGTCTGCATTTTGTAAAACAGAAAAACTATAAAAATTCCAAAAATATTTAATTTTTCAAAATTCTGATGCATCCTACAATTTTGGCCTACCCACATTGTCCATGAAACTGGAAGGGCGTCATCATTAGGCCTGTTTGGACCAGTCAAACCCTAGAACTATGCATGCTACAGACTGTGGACTCTCCTTTTTTTTCAGACTGTCAAATTTTGCAGACTTGGTATTATAAAAATCTGATTGGTTCATTCAATTCGCCTTGGTAGTTAGCTTTCCTAATCTTCAAAATTTTTTTTTTTAATGCTTCAAAAAGCCCCTTTACATCTGTTTATACTGTGTACTACTACTGATACACACTGTTGCCAAATGTTGTTTTAATACAGTGACTTATAAGTGATTCATATTTGTCACTAAAATGAAGTACTGATTAATCTATATATTTCTAACCATTGGAACCTCGTTGGCCTCTTACCTGTTCATACTTGGCATCTCACACACACATATTTGGTCAATAAGGGCTGTTATGATTGTTATAAATCACGGTTAGAGTGCCACAAATAAGTAGACTGTTTTTTGCATATTTTACCTCTCACATACAGTCTGCAAAATTGTACGAAGTTGACATAATAGCTTGGCAAGTTCTTGGTTGCAAGGTTGTATTTAGAGATGGTATGATTATTGGCAAACTATGATTTGATTTCCTATCTTATTGTCAAGCTATCACTGCTGTCATATCTTGTTAGAACTTAGCACACATAGCCCACAACCTTGTTCAAAGATGATACAAAGGTTTGGTTAATGTTAGTTATATGCGCTGTAGTGAATACAAATTTATGCAGCTAGTTAATGTTATTTCAACATGGAATACTGCTGATAACTGACATCATAATACTGCTATACATGCATTCTAAAGTATTGCCTATGATTGCAAGTCCCACTTATTATTAGTGGAATGATAACTCTGAAGTACTGACATATGATAGCAAGTGGATACTTGAATAACTGATACATGTTATATATACAGTTGTACTTGTTTATCTCTGATTGAATACTTTGTCAATATATCATATTGGCTAATTCACGTGTACTTGCTTTCCTCATACTCGCACAGAGAGTACTTTCCTTCTCATTATCAAATTGACTCCATTAGGAACTGGTTGCTAACGTCCTTGAAAGAGGTATCATTTAGTGTCTTTCCAGAGTTTTAATAGGGCTCTCCCCTAGGAGGCTTAGGTTTCCGAAGCAGTCGGGACTCGGGAGGAGTTGACGAAGGTGACAGTGGTCACTTCCTCTTCACATGCTTACCGGTGGCTCGGACTGTCATTTCAACCGGTAACAGGTGGCAACACTATCTTCAATCTAGGTGACTAGAACTTGATGTATAAACTTCCTTTATCTTCTAGGATTGCAAGTAAACATAAAATTAGTAAACTATGTAAATCCCAATCAAACTTCAACTAATATATAAACATGTCTCATCATTAGTTTAATTAGGACACACTACAAGCACTAGAAATTGAAAATGAATTTTTATTTGTGACTACGAGGCATGAATAACAAAAATAGGTGAGTGGGATTTGAGAGTACACCATGCATTAACAATGGAAAAGGGAGTGCATAATGATTCAAACATCAAAGAGAATGATAGAAAGGGAGTTAATTCTATACTTAAATAAGTAATAGTAAGTATAAAATTAACTCCCCACAATGGGGTAGACCAAAGCAGATAAGCCCCACAAAGTATAAATGGGAGCTAATTTTTTTTATCATTTGCATCCGTTATAGAAATGTCAACACAAAGGGCTTGCTGAATAATGTCTGTTATCCAACTTTTTGTACCATAAGTTGGGTTACCTGAGGAGCCGCCAGTTGACAGACTTGTTCAAAGTCTGATTCCAGTGTATCAGTTGATCCATCTGCTTGTCTAGCCAATATTGGCTAGTCACTTTTTTATTTGAATAATTTTGACCATGGCCTCGCAGGGTTTGTAATAAAATGTGCTAGTAGGATATTTTTGAGTGGTTCGGTCTCCTGAGACGTAGAATCTCAAATAGGGTATTCCAGGGAGTTTTTTGCCCCTGACAATTATGCTTTGCCTTCAGCCGAGTATAATTGACGAGGTTTTCTCCCGCTTCCTCCAAAGCTGGAATGCCCGATGTTGAATTCTGGGTCTTGGGGGGTTATTAGAGCCCAACTGAGTGTTATAAGCCTACTAGACATTATTTAGATAGATCATGGTCGTGTCCTAAGTCATCTGGACACATAAAAAAAATTTCAATTTTTTTTTTTTCGAACAGTGAATCCCACTGATGGTGCAAGCTTTAGTCTTCACCTCGATCAAATCACCGGACCAATGAGAGCTCTCCATCTCATTTGTTAAATAGAGGCTCTTTCAGCTCTATTGGAAGGAGATTTTGGGTATGAACACTCTGCCAAAATTATTGTAATATTTGTTTAAAGATTGGAATAAAGTTGTGACTTTGGAGGTCTATGTATGAGCTATTGGAATTGTGGATTCACACCGTCTTTTGATGATATCTCTCTTACCCTTCTCTTTTTCAATTATTAAATCATTATTCAATATATACTCTTGAAGGGCTAACAATCTAGTTTATGAGTATTTTGTTTGGATTTAATTTTGTTTTTAAGGGTTTTGCAGAGATCATCAAAGGTGAAGGACGAGCTTAAAGATCAAGCTCTTCTTCATGAACCGGTGGTTATTTTCATCTAATTCCTTCGTTTTGTAGGTTCTCCTAAGCGCTTCTCAATCCAAGAAAGAACTACAACAGTCAGGGTTTCTCCTTCCTTCCATCAACAAAGATTAAACAATACACCTGGTTACTTTGATTGCTGCAAGTGGATCTCTATTTTCAAGGTTCTATCTTACCTCTTTTCCATTTTTGTAGAAGTTATCAAGTCATTTAAATCTTTATTTTAAGCTTGCTTGGCTTCTACTAAGTTAGATCTAGGCTTTCTAGCCTTAGATCTACTTTTTCAAAGCTAGATCCATCTTTCTAAAAGTCCATTTTTAAAGATCTAGTTTCATTTCCTTTTTTAAATCCAGCCTTCTTTTTGCCTTGGAAAACGTGCACGAGTTTTCTCGAAAAACGTGAAAATTTTCCAATTTTTGGGCTTGCTGGTTTTCTGTATTTTTCATTAATTCTAAATTCTGGAAATTCATTAAAAAATCAGAAATTTTTCAAAAATTTTCAAAATTTTTTTTTTTTAAATTTTTTTGACTCTCTAAAAAAGCGTGCCATTTCAAGCTCGCTGTTTTTGGGGCTGATTTTTGACTTTTTTCTATTAATTCTAAATTCTGGAAATTCATTAAAAAATTAGAAAATTTTCAAAATTTTTCAAAATTTTTATTTTTATTTTTAATTTTTGGACTTTTTTCTCGAAAAGCGTGCCATTTTGTACGTGCTGTTTTTTTACCGATTTTCTGCAATTTTCTGCTATTTTCCAGATTCTGGAAATTAGCCTAAAATGTTAAAAAATATTTAATTTTAAATTCGCAAAAAAATCCCAAGTCGTTTCGCCAAAAATCATGCATTTTACATAAAAAACGGTGAGCTTGCCTGATCCTTTCCAAGTTTTGATTTTGGGTCTCATTCCATTGTTTTGATCTCCTGTTTCATCTCATAAGGCACTTGTCTTCTCATCCACTTAATTTTTTCGAATCACAGGTTAAATTTGGTTTCCTAACACTCTCACTAGTCCTTGTTTAGAGCTCTTATCCACAGGTGAACCAAAAGCGAAACCAAACAAGAAAGAGCAAGCAAAGCTAGATCCAAAGACAAGGACCCAAAGAAGTCATTCTCCTTTGTACAAACTCATAAGAGTTTTTCATTTTTACTTAAGTTACTTCTCAAAGTCCTGACAAGGATTAAGTTCCAAAGACATTTGTAATTCATTAATAAAACAAGGCTAAGTGGGATAGGGCCTCCCATACTTGGTTTTTCTTCCCCATTTGGGGAAGAGTGTTTTTTGTTCTTAGCTTAGATTTATTTCGAGTACTTAGAGTAGTTTCATTTTTCTTGCAAAGTAGATACTAATTGTTAGATTAGCCCATTTTGTTTCATTAACTAGGTTGATTACTTCATCTTTTAATTTTTTGCATCTTTCATAAGTAATTCAACTGTTTAAAGTAGAAATCTCTTGAATCTCACTTTGTAGATCAAGAGTGCTCTCTATTGGAGAGTTGTCTTTTCATTGTTTAATAAGTTAATCAATTAATCTTGAAAGTCTCTTGAACTTGCCGTAATCCAGGTCAAGAGCACTCTCTATCGAAGAGCATTCCCACTGCATATCATTGCATCAAGCATATAGATTAGCTAAGTCTCTTGAACCACTGTCATAAGACGAGGTCAAGAGCGCTCTCTGTCGGAGAGTTTTAATTAATTAACTTAAATAAAATTCGCAACTCACATCCCTTTAATTAATTAACCCCCTTCCCTCTTTGCCGGAGTATGCTCTGACCGATCTTCGATCAAAATACCCAGAAACGGCATTGGATCTCTAAACCCCACAAGAGGAACTTAACTAAAACTTTTTCCCATAACCAACGCACCGACGTTGTTCGATAAATACCGAGGCATGTGGGCAAATTCCAAGTGTGGGCGCCGGGCTACCTAATCTGGGCACTGGTAGTTAAGTTATTGAACACTTACCTTTGACCCCAGACAGGTCCGTCATGTCTTCGAACGGAGCCATTGAAGGTATTACCGGTTAAGACATCTAGCCACCATAAGTGAAGATCACAAACAAAAAACTCTTAAAATCTACCAAGAGCACTTGCAAAACCTAATACTTACTAGCTTAATTCCTAGACTTGATTTCACGTGCTTATTTGACTCCATAAGGCACTGGTCCTTTGTTATATTTGATTAATTTTATATCTTGATCAACTGTCTATGGTCCATTTCAATTGATTATATTTGAATGCTTAAGTTATAAGTCTAGAATCTTTGCTTATATGTGTGATCTCTTGTTAGCAACGTGGATTGCTTTAATTAATCATCATCCCCTTAATATTAATCATTTTAAATCACAATAACTCTTAAATAACACCCATCCACATCCAAAACATCCAAAACTTAACTTAAACATTGAGCCATAGAAAACTCTTTGTTAGGGACTACCCCCCTTGGCTTCGTTAGGAGTTAGCCTAGACGGAGGAGCTAGGAGTAGGTGACAGTACCTAGCTCTGTGCTTGCCCCCAAGGTCACACCTCTCCCACTTTCTCAAGTGAGGAGACAGCTTTCGGAAGATTTCTGCTGCTGGTGTGCAATCGGCGAACAACAATGTCCTTGGGTGAGTGGCCAAAGGTAATGTGGCCTTGGGGTGTAAATACTCGGTGGCCTTAGAACACTCCCATTAGCGCTGGAGAAAGATGTCAACAAAGAAATAGAGACATTTCTAGCATTCAAGGCTAAAGAATCTCTTGTAGTATTATAGAAGCTAGTTATCTACTTATAGGATAATACCTAGTGGTGATGTTGATGCAAGTTTCTGTGGTCCTCCTTTGAGTTCTTGTTACAACTTACAATGCAATATGATATTCACGTGGCCCAAGTTGAGTACAAATCTTTAGTTTGTTTGAATTTTAATCTATTTCTAGATCTTGACAATTATTTCACAATGATTTCAAGCATTCATTTCATCCCATAGTTTCATTGAATAATTGCACACTAAAAATTTCAACTTAAATTGCAGTGGAAACAAAGAATCATAGAAAGATATCCATGCACAAGAGACACACAAATTTTTACCTTGGGAAACCCAAAAGGGAGAAAACCCAACCAACTTTTCTTAGAAGAAATCATAGTTCAAGTAGATCACCATGAAGATAAAACCCTAGCACATAAGAGTGTTCCTTCTTCCAAAGAAACCCTAGTGAAACTCTAGGGAGTAATAGAAAATCTCTAAGAAGAGATAAGAACCCCAACAATTGCTCCTTCAAATTTCCCTAGACCCAGCTAAATAATGCGCATAAGGAGAGAGAAGAAGTTATGATGTTGTCAATATGAAATGATGGAGCACTTCATTTATATTCTTCAGTTCACTTGAATTTCACCAGTGGGGCCAACTTGTCTTCTTGTAGGGGTAATTTGTCTTTCTTCTAGGTCGACTTGTCTTTTCTTGTCTTCCACATTTCCCAGGGCTTCTTGAATGCTATATGGGACTTCTTCAATGGTTTATTTGACTTCTTGGTTATTTCTTCATCATAGAAAAGTTGTCCTTGCTGATGATCTTCTCCTCATATGCACACATGCCTACAACTCTAATGTTGATTTGACCCACACTAAGAAGTCCCAGACACTTCTTAGAGCCTATGTCAAATTCAACATTAGATTAAACTTTGTATATTCCATAAGGGGATGAAATCTCCTATCAAATAAACAAGTCAACTCACTCTAATATAGAATAGATCACTTTATCATGGAGCACTCCCTCACAAAGTGTGCGATGTGACCTCTAGCCTTATTTACTCTTAGTCATTTCACATGACTAATCAAGGCTAAGCATCTTGAGCCTTGTTCATTCTTAGCCACATCACATGACTAATCAAGGATATGCTAGGGCCATTCTCCAGTAGCCATTGGTCAAATCACATGACCACTCTGGAAGAATGTCTGTAGAATGTTTGCCCAATGCTGCAACCTGGAGAGCATCGACACTCCCTCTCTGCGAGGGAGACATTCTGCATCACGCCAAGCATCAGACTTGGTGAGAATGTCTGTAATTAACATCATTCCTTATTCACACTTAGTCAAATCACATGACTAAGCAAGGTTGTGCATCTGTAGAATGATCACTATGTTTGGGCCATTCACCTCACATGAATCTCTGTTGCTCATCTGTAGAACCATCACAATGTCTAGGCTATTCACCTCACGTGAATGTTTCCTGCTCACCTGTAGAACCATTACAGTGTATGTTTCCCATATATAGAACCATCGTGATATCTGGGCCATTCACCACTAGCCATATGATTTAAGCTCCGAGGGTGAATGTCTACCCAATACTGCTTATCCATCAACACTCCCTTCCATTGAGGGATACATTCTCCATCACACCAAGCTTGTCTCTGAAGTATACAAACTTCACCTCAAACAAAGGCTTGGTGAGAATGTTAGCCATCTGCTCATCTGTGTATATGTACTGGAGTTTCACTACTCCCTTCTATACCATGTCTTGAATGAAGAGATATTTGATCTCAATATCCTTCAACTTGTCATGAAATATTGGATTTTTGAAATCTTGTCACAACTTTGATTATCACAATGTATCAAGTTCGTCTTTAGCTCTTGATCAAATAGTCCTGCAAGAAGCATCTGAATCCACACGGCTTCACGACTTGTGACATTGGCTACATAATACTCTGCTTCTACTCTATTGAGTGCGGAAAAAATCTGCTTCCTACTAAACCAAGATATCATGGTTGATCCCAAGTTGAAGCAGCACCCCAAGGACCTCTTTCTGTCCACTGTACTCTTTGCCTAGTCAGAATCTGCATAACCCTACAACCTTACTTCACCACTTGAGACATATTTCAAACCATATCCAACTATACCACGCAGGTACCTCAACACATGCTTTGTTGCATCCTGCAACCCAATGTACATGCCTCAGCTCAACCATAAATTGGCTCTGGGTGTTCACTGCAAAGGAAATATCTAGTTTGGTGTTGACCAGGTACATTAAGGATCCAATCAACTTCTTGTACATCGTGGGATCCACCAAATATGAATCTGAAGCAGAATCACTCATCTTCTTTAGATTTTCCTCCATGAGTGTAGTCATGGACCTGCAGTCCATCATACTGAATTCTTCAAGATCTCCAACATGTACTTCCCTTAACTGAGGAAGATCTCATTTGGTCTCTGCCACACCTCTAATCCCAAGAAATAATACATCAAGCCAAGATCCTCCATCTTGATTTCTGATGCCAACTCCCTCTTGGTGAGGGAGGTATTGGGGAAACTTCTTTATCATCAACAAACTGTGCTACAACAACTCCCTCTTTGCTAGAGCACCTTGCTCCATCTGCACCCAAGTATCCTTCTCCCTTTGCATCTAGACACTTTGCTTCTTTTACATCAAAGTATCCTATATTCTCTACATATAGACACTGTGCTTTCTCTGCATTTGAGTATCATGCACTCTCTGCATCTGGACACCATGCTTTCTTTGCATCTAAGTATCCTTCACTGAAGCAACTTGTTTCCTTCTGCATTGTTGATCCCTGTGTATCCATCTGTGTCATCTCCCAGCAAGTGGGTTCATTAAGACAAGCCTCCCGCTCCCTCAAGAACACTGAATACCATCCATGACTCTCTCTAAGCCTACAAATTGGCTAACTCCATAGCCTTTAAATTCCAATATGGACTACATGCTTGCCCTTATAGATTCATTTGGAAGTCACCACTGCCTTCCCCACAGGTCTTGACACTATCTCCATGTATCATTCTTCATGATGGATTGATACTCCATCATGGCATCCTGCCAAATTTGTTGTCATGTTGCCTCCTCATAACTAGAAGGCTCGAAATCAATGATGTGACTCATCAACGCCAAATAACTCAAGAACCTATGAGGTCTTTTGATTTCCCTAAAATTATCATTGGGAGATGCATGCCTCTCTACATCCTGGAAGCATCACGAAGCCATGCTGGCCTCTTCTTGATCACTACAACATCTCTAGTTTGATCCATTGGCTCTGTTGGATCTACTGACTCTTCTTGATAGTTTGAAGGATGAATAACTGTACTAGAGGGATTTGAACCCTCATCCTTAGAAGCCTCCTGCTCCTCACTATCAATCTCTATGTGAGGCCCTCTAGACTTCTTTGAAGGCCACCTTCTCATCAAAAGTAACATCTATACTAACCTCAATCTGATGTTGTCCTAGAATGTAGGTCCTATAGGCCTTCGAAGTCTCACTATATCCCACAAGAGTTCCCTTCTTTCCAGAAGGTTCTAACTTTGTCCTCTTCTCCTTCAACACATGGGTGTATACTGGACAATCAAAGATCCTCAAGTAACTGACCTTTAACTTCAGCCCTATGAATGCCCCAATACCCAGTTAGGACTCTTGTTCTAAGCATAACCTGTTGTATTTGATGCCTCTACCCAATAAGAACATGGGTTGATCATGAAACATTGCCTTGGCATCCTCCACAATGGACCTATCTTGCAATACATGACTAAAATGTCCACAAGAGTTAACCAATACCAATTAAAATGTTACGCTATTCATTAACAAAATATCAATTCAATTTAAATAAATAAAACTTATTGCACACAGCATTAAATATTTATCTTGCTTGTTTCCCCCCACTTGATACCTACCTCATTGCAAAAATCACTGAAGTCCTTGGAGGTATACTATCTTCCATCATCTGACCTTAAGATCTTGATTTTCTTCCTGGAACCCTTCATCTTTGTTCTTCATGAAGTAGATCCATGTCTTCTCGGAGCAACCATCAATGAATCTACAAGAAGCCACTCAAAGATAATACTATCATCGATCCAAATACATCTAAATGCACAAGATCCAAGATCCCCTTGGACCTATTATCACTGCACAACCCCTGCAAAAACTAGATGAAATACTCATTCCGAAGTTCATCTGTAACCTCATCAAGTTTAGTCTTCTTCTATGGTGGATGCTCATCAATATCAGCTGTTGGTGCATGTTGCTTTCTCTTTCTTTTCTTCTAAGGACACTGAGAATCATAGTGACCATGTTTATGACGATTGTAGCACTTGATCTTTGAAATATCCTTCTTCTTCTGTTCTTGAACTGGAGCTGATTCTCCACCTGTATTTTCCTTTTCCTTTCTTTTGAGGACATTGATAAGCATAGTGACCAATTTTATGACAACTGAAGCACTTAAATTTTGAAAGATGCTTCTTTGTCAAATCTCTAAAAGAATCTTGGTAACCTATCATGTGCGTAGAAGCACCACTGTCCACCAACCAGGTATCACTGCAATCTATAATAGAGCCTATAAGAATGGAGACAAAGGAATATTGGAGTTCATCTGCAATCTCAACATCATCCAACTTGTCTTCTACTTTGAGAGTAGACACCTTCTTGACAAAAAATCTGAAATCTGATCTAGAAACCCTAATCCCGTAAAAAAATAGGTCAAAATTGAAATTTGACAAAACTGGAAACTGAATCCATAGGCAGAGATGCACCCTACCAGGGTGACCTCCTGAACACTAGGATCAAGTCTGGTGTTGGGATGGAAAGGTCCAAACTTGAAAGCCCTAGTTTCCAGATTTAGGGAAAAAAGCTGTTAAATGGCTTTCTTTCAAAACTACTCTGATACCATGTTGAATTTAAATCTATTTCTAGATCTTGACAATTATTTCACAATGATTTCAAGCATTCATTTCATCCCATGGTTTCATTGCATAATTGTACACTGAAAATTTCAACTTAAATTGCAGTGAAACAAAGAATCATAAAAAGATAGCCATGCACAAGATGTAGACACTGAGAGGGGGGGTGAATCAGTGTGCAGCCAATTCTAACCTTTACACAGTTTATCAGGGTTAGCTACCAATTTATCAATTCATTACTCTATCATGAACATTTCATAAATATCTTCCAGATCATCATTCATAAATCAAAAGCAGTTAAACCATCAATTGCCATAACACAGAAGAACACCACATCATATGAATTTGTAATCTTTTTATATTATTTGGGTCCGGCTACAACCGTTAGGCAAAATCAGCTCCTACTGATAGATAGAGCACCTGCTCAGCATCCAGGACCCTGCCTGGTTTTCTTAGACCCTGCTAAGAAGGGGTTGAGGTATCCTAACCTCAAAAGCAAGACAAGCTTGCTTTTACAATCCAGTAAATTCATGTAACCAACAAGAAATCTCTGACATATCAAAGCTGCTCATCTTCTCTGCCCATCACATCAACTCTACTGTACCACTGCTCACTGCTGCTTATACTTACTCAAGCTACCTCTGTCTTGAACTCTTCAAATGTGCTCTGGACTTCTCAAATAAGCCTGCTTTGGGTTTCTCTAACAATTCTGCTCTGAACTTTGCAATGCTGGTTCACTTCTCATGTCACTGATGTCACTATCTTGTCAAGCTGTCACATAAAGATGTTGTACCTGCTGTAAGGTTAATCCGGGACTGGTGCACTTTGTTCACAAGCAAATACAGACCTTGTACAGGGCTGGAAATGACTAATAGACAATCAGGAATAAATGGCAGCCTGTTGTGTTAATTATTTTCATATCAACTGCTGCTCCAAAAGACTTAAGAATCAGACAAATTAAATTTGGATTGCTATTCTATTGCTGCCTTAGAGACCCACAAATTTTCCAGAGAAGAATGCTTTCAATGCTTCCCATGTTCACCAACGCTGTCATATCAATCTGCTGTAGCAAATGTAGACTATGGAAAGTGAATGCATATTAAAACTGGGACTGTGTATATTCCAAATTAAGTCCAAGAGGACTCAGTTCTGTGTCAGCTTAGATGATCATAACATATTTCATATGGACTGTTCACACAACAATATCATGCCTGAGTATACATGTCAAAGATCTCATACCTTACTAAGTATCAGACTGCCACTGAAGATGAGGACTGTCATAGGATTATGTAGACGCTCCATACTGGTGCCTTTCATCCGAGCTACCAATCATACATCCAAGCATGCCGTCCAAACCTTATCATGCTATGGTGATGGAAAATATCTCAACTTAAAGGTAGAACAAGCCAGTACTATGAGATGAAAATAGCCTCACTGCCTTGTCCCTTCACAAGTGTGCACTCAATGATGAAGACTCTCTTTTCCTAGTGCGCCCTCAAGAGTCATTCAATAACCCAACAAAATGATACTGTAAACTCAGATCTGGAACAAGCATCTGAAAATCCTTTGATGGCATTGAAGAACAAGTGAGAAATCTAAGTCGATTCCTCCTCATCTGGATGGCTATAGCAGACAAGAAATGGCTCTGCTTATTGGCTTCAAGGATTGGTATGCTTGTTGTGGAAGCCAAGACCAATGCTAGCTACCGATGCCACTGCACCCTCATGCTGTAAACCAATTACCTGAGAACTCTGTCTTCAATTTGGTTCATTGCTTGGTTCATTAGCTTTGGTGCCAAGACCAATGCCAGACAACAGATTCAAGTGGACTGTCTTTTAATTGCCAGCAAGATAGTATGTACACTGTTTGATAACAAAAGTTGTATCCAGCTCTAAACCAATGACAAGTCTTCCCATTCACATATAGCTGTAGAAGGCAGTAAAACGCATAGCCTGGGAATATATGGCTGCGCTGCACATTGGCATGTTATGCTCCAATAGGCGAAAGGGCTGGCTGTAAAAAGCTACCTTCAACTGCACAGTGTAACGTTTAAATAGAACACCACCTGTTTAACCAGAATGAGAACGATGGAGTATATGTCTCCATATAAATGTGATTTGTTGTAGGTAACAGCGAATACAGGGCTATTGTTGTGGCTTTTACACAGCACCCAAACAGAGACAATCAAAGGGAACAGCCATAGGTGGTACTTGGAAGCCAAACAAATGAATCCCACAATTAGATGTTTAAATTACTGAGACGAGGAATGAAGGCAGGTGAGTTGCGATCTACATGCTGAAGTGGAATAAATGGGAAACAAATGAAGATATCTAGCAGGTTGGGGTGTATGCATGACAATATTCAATGCCTGTAGATTGCCTCTACATGGAACCAATTTCTGAGTCTGCTCCACAAGAAAATATTTCCACGCTGATATACAAAAATTTCCACGCATGCAAAAATAAAATACCTCTCTCTCTGCTGTCACACAAAAACGCAGAGCTCTCCTTTAAAACTCCACGAACTCCACAAAAATTTCACCTCCAGCGACTTCAGAATTTTGCCAAAAATCAGAGATTAAAGGGCCGGCTTTTATCTTTTACCGCGGCTTCTTCCTGCTGTTCAAACCGTGCTAAAATTTCCACGTTGTCCAAGAAATATTTCCACGCTGAAAAGATTTTCTGCTGCCACCGAGCCTTCTTCAAAATTGCCGAGNGCTAAAGACCATGTTGGCATCAATGACAATTTCATCAACAATCTCCCCCTTTGTCATTGATGACAACAACTCATGCTCCCCCTGCGAGCATGCTCTCCCTTTGTCTTCATCTCTCCCCCTTTGGCATCAATGGCAAAGGGTGTCCACATACCTATCTCTGAAATCTCTGATTACTGCTAACTGCTCCCCCTGTCAATATGCACGATCCTAGGACCTGTTTCTATGCCTGGAGTAACCATCCTTTCTCCTTTGAGTTCATTCTCCAGCCTTATGAACTCAAGGTGTGTTAAGGTCTTTGAGAGACCTTACAATTGGCTTGCCATATGGCAGCCATCCTTCCTGTTCTGATAAGCTTCTCCTAACTGCAACTGCTCGGTCTTCCTCATCCATACCTGCTTCTTGGCATCTGTCCTTTGAGCATCTGTTCCTTCATTGTCCTTGCTGGTTTTCTTGGCTGAGCTATATGTCAGTCTTCTCATATCATTCCAACAGTTTTGTGCTTTGTGCCCAAATTTGTTGCATGACCAGCACCTAACTGAGCTGTTGGAACTTCCAATACTTCTTTGATCCACTTCATTTCTCCATGCCTGATTGTAGACATTTGACTTCTGATCTTCAAATCTTCTTGCTGATGTGTATGGAGTATTCCTTCTTGGTCGACTTCTTTGACTGGCACATTCATGGGCTTTGTGTCCAAACCCACTACAAGAGTAGCATCTCACTGTGTGACATGTGGCAGCAATATGTCCGACTTGATTGCATGTCCAACATCTAACTGAGACATTGGGGCTTCCAGCCCTTCTTCTTCCATGGAACCTACAATCCATAGCCTTATGACCAAAGTTAGAACACAAATAACAATAACCATTGAAACCACTTTCATACCTGGGTCTTGGAGCTGTTTCCTTTATGAAGTTGCTTTGATGAACCGACCTAACTCCTTGTTTCACCTTTGAACTTCCAAAATCCTTGTTGTCATGTGCAGGTGCCTGGGGGGCAGCATTGGACGTTGATGGACCTGCTTCTGGAGTCTTCAGAGACCAAGCGCCATCTTCAAGTTTTTCTTTGTTCTTCTTGTAACCAAGACCAGTCTTGTCGAGCGGAGATGTTTGGCAATCTAATATCTTATCTAGGACAATTGAACTGTCCTGGAGCTTGACCAAGGCTTCATTTTTCTTATCTTTCTTCCTGAGACCAACTACCTCCAATTCCAGCTTCTGGACTGTCTCCTCCTTTTCTTCTAGCTGACTCTTCAAGATTTCTTCTATCCTCTTGGCTTCCTCCAGCTGAGTCTTCAGATCATGATTGACCTCTCTAGTTTCTTCAAGCTCTTGAGCAGGCTTTTCTGATTCTTCCTTTTGGCTGATCAATTTGGTCTTTAATTGTTCAATTTCAACATCCTTGCCTTTCATTTGATCTCGCAACTCTTTGTCCTTGACTTTAAGCTTTTGAAGCAACACTTTCATTGACATGGTCTTCTGCTGATATTCATTCAAGGAGTCCAAGATTTCCTTTTTGAACCTCGTGAATTCACTCTGGTTCAGATCTACTGTGTTTAGGAACCAATTTGCTCTAAGATCAATATTTAGCAATGTGAGATGTATCTGATGTGCAGTCTTTGGTAGCCTTTCATCATCTTCTGCAAGTACCTTCTCAATTTCATTACACAGGCTATCATTATAATCACAAGAGTCTATACCTTTACTAGAGTCCTCTTCCTGTTTATCTTCTTCTTGATTTAGTTCTTCTGGGGGCTTGTCTTCTGATTTTTGATCTGTCTTTTCGGGCTCTGGTTTTTCCTTCTGATACTCACTCTCCAGCTTGAAGCATAGGTCTTTTGCCGAAGTGAACTCTCCTACACTTTCCTTCACTGAACTGGGAAGACCATCCATGAGAAACTTCAAGGCTGTAGTGTTGTCCTTCTTCGCTTCCTTCTGTGCAGCTGGCTTTCCTTTCTTGTTTGAAGGAGCGGGTGGACTGATGACAATTTCCCAAATCCCGAACTTCTTCAGATAAGCCTTCATTTTGCTTCTCCAACTGAAATAATCTGTAACATCAAGTACAGGGACATCATTGCTTGATGACTCTTTCTTTTCCTCCATTGTGTCTAAGGATCTCCTTCGAGCTTGCTAGGCTCGTGACAAAGGCCTGCTCTGATACCAATTGTAGACACTGAGAGGGGGGGTGAATCAGTGTGCAGCCAATTCTAACTTTTACACAGTTTATCAGGGTTAGCTACCAATTTATCAATTCATTACTCTATCATGAACATTTCATAAATATCTTCCAGATCATCATTCATAAATCAAAAGCAGTTAAACTATCAATTGCCATAACACAGAAGAACACCACATCATATGAATTTGTAATCTTTTTATATTATTTGGGTCCGGCTACAACCATTAGGCAAAATCAGCTCCGACTGATAGATAGAGCACCTGCTCAGCATCCAAGACTCTGCCTGGTTTTCTTAGACCCTGCTAAGAAGGGGTTGAGGTATCCTAACCTCAAAAGCAAGACAAACTTGCTTTTACAATCCAGTAAATTCATGTAACCAACAAGAAATCTCTGACATATCAAAGCTGCTCATCTTCTCTGCCCATCACATCAACTCTGCTGTACCACTGCTCACTGCTGCTTATACTTACTCAAGCTACCTCTGTCTTGAACTCTTCAAATGTGCTCTAGACTTCTCAAATAAGCCTGCTTTGGGTTTCTCTAACAATTCTGCTCTGAACTTTGCAATGCTGGTTCACTTCTCATGTCACTGATGTCACTATCTTGTCAAGCTATCACATAAAGATGTTGTACCTGCTGTAAGGTTAATCCGGGACTGGTGCACTTTGTTCACAAGCAAATACAGACCTTGTACAGGGCTGGAAATGACTAATAG
>LPNX011121981.1:305493-323080 GCA_001517045.1 Pseudotsuga menziesii
GTGCTTATGACAACTTTCCATGAAGCCACTAGGGCTTCCATGCACATGTCATGTGCAAGGGCATCATCTAGGGTTATCAACATCTTCAGCAACTGCTAAAGACCATGTTGGCATCAAGAGACACCGTTTTTTTCCTTGGGAAACCCAATAGGGAGAAAACCCAACCAACTTTTCTTAGAAGAAATTAGTCCAATAGTTCAAGTACATCCCCATGATGATAAAACCCTAGCACATAAGAGTGTGCCCTTCTTCTAAAGAAACCCTAGCAAACCTTTAGGGAGAAATAACGAACCTCTAAGAAGAGATAAGAAGCCCAAAAATTGCTCCTTCAAATTTCACTAGACCTAGCTAAATAATACGCATAAGGAGAGAGAAGAAGTTGTGGTTATGATGTCAAAATGAAATGTGGAGCGATTTATTTATATTCTTCAGTTTACTTGATTTTCTCCTGTGGGGCTGACTTGTCTTCTTGCAGGGCTGATTTGTCTTTCTTCTAGGCCGACTTGTCTTTTCTAGTCTTCCACATTTTTTGGGGCTTCTTCAATGCTATCTGGGACTTCTTTAATGGTTGACTTGACTTCTTGGTTATTTATTCATCATAGAAAAGTTGTCCTTGTTAATCATCTCCTCACATGCACATCTATTCACGCATAGAGCTCTACTGTTGATTGGATCCACACTAAAAAGTCTCAGAGACTTCTTAGAGCCTATGTCAACTTTAACATTAGATTAGACTTTGTACATTCCACAAGGGGATGAAATCTCTTATCAAATAAACAAGTCAACTCACTCTAATATAGATTAGATCACTCTATCATGAAGCACTCCCTCATAGAGTATGTAATGTGACCTTTAACCCTATTCACTCTTAGTCAACTCACATGACTAATCAAAGTTAAGCATCTCGAGCATTATTCACTTTTAGCCACATCACAAGACTCATCAAAGCTACACCAGGGCCATTCTCCACTATCCATTGGTCAAATCACATGACAACTCTGGAAGAATGTCTGAAGAATGTTTGCCCGATGTTGCAACTAGGGAGAACATCAACATAGTTGTCACATTGGATAGGAGTTGTATTGTTTTAGGGCATTTGATGTTACCAATGCTTGCCACAAGATAGAAGAGTGAAGTAATTTTCGTAGTTGTCATAGGAGGTCTCTGAAGCAAGTGACATATGAATGTAACTATCTCTCTGATGTACAAGGCCAAGTATCATTGGTTAGTATATCTAAAGAAGACATCTAGGGATCCATTGGTTAGTATATCTATAGAAGACACCTATGACTCCGTTGGTTAGTATATCTAAAGAAGATAGATAGGGATCCACTCACATCTCTTTAAAGGAAATGACATCTCTCGCTAGTAGACTAGGTGTTTGAAAATAACATGTTCCTCTATCTCAACATCATTCAGTGAACAAAGTTTACATATCCATTTCCTCCCTAGGGAAATGGTGATCAAGTTTTATTCTTAACTGGTGAAAACCCATGCTGAGTTAATCAATAGGATTATGAAACCCATATAGCCAATGATGTTGAAGATAGTTAACTGGTGAAAACCCATGCTGAGTTAATCAATAGGATTATGAAGCCCATATAGCCAATGATGTTGAAGATAGTTTTGTTAGATAATGGGGTCATTAGAGATATGGATGAAGCACACAGGATATAAGACTGACTTATGGTTAAGTGACTTAGGTATCTTAGTCCAAAAGATCCAGGGGAAACTCTTACAAATGTCCTTTATGATTATAGAATGAATCTTCTTCTTTAGGAAGAGATGAGGAGCATTGGAGGAGATCTTCTATGCAGATGAAATCTCCTTGGGTCAAGGGAAGTATGCAATAGAGATCCTGAAGAGGTTCAGGATGATGGATTGCAAGGCCATAACCACACCTATGGCATCAAACCTGAAGCTATTGAGTGATGCTTCATCAGAGTCGATAGATGCTACGATGTATCGTCAGATGATTGGGTCCTTGATGTACCTGACGAATATGAGACCAGATATTTGCTTTGCTGTGAACACATTGAGCCAATTCCTGACAGATCTTAGACATGTTCACTTGATTGCTGCAAAGCATATTTTTAGGTACCTGAAGGGTATAGTTAATTATGGGCTCAAGTATGAGGCGAATCAGAAGATTAACCTGGAAGGTTATGTTGATTCAAATTGGGCAGACAGTGCCATCGATAGGAAGAGCACTTCAGGGTGCTGCTTCAATACGGGATCAGGTGTGATCTCTTGGTTTACCAGGAAGCAGTCATGTGTGGCACTAAGTATAGCCGAAGCAAAGTATGTCGCAGCTTGTTCAGCTAGCTGTGAGGCAGTGTGGCTTAGAAAGCTACTATCTGATTTATTTGATCTCCAGTTGGATGCCATTTGTATATATTGCGACAACCAGAGTTGTGTGAATTTGTCTGAGAATCCGGTGTTCCATGACAAGTCGTAGCATATGGAGATCAAGTATCACTTTATCAGGGATATGGTGTAGAGAGTAGCAGTAAAGCTCCAATATGTTGCGACGGACGAACAGATCGCTAATGTGTTGACCAAGCCATTAGCTAGAGTGAAGTTTGAGTACTTCAAGGAGAAGCTTGGTGTTCTCCAGATCAAGGTTCCCTCCAAAGGGAAGTGATGAGTCCGTGAGCCATTCTGATGTGACTGAGGGATGTGTTTCCACATGATCAGATGTAAGTGCAGAGCCATTCTGATGTGACTGAGGGATGTGTTCCCACATGATCAGATGTAAGTGCAGAGCCTTTCTTACACGGTTGTTGGATGTGTTCCTCCCATGGTAAGATATAAGTGCTGAGCCTTTCTTACATGGTTGTTGGATGTGTTCCTCCCATGGTAAGATATAAGTGTTGAGCCTTTTTGACATGGTTGTTGGATGTGTTCCTCCCATGGTTAGATGTGAGTGTTGAGCCTTTCTGACATGGTTGTTGGATGTGTTCCTCCCATGGTAAGCATATAAGTGCTGAGCCTTTCTTACATGGTCGTTGGATGTGTTCCTCCCATGGTAAGATATAAGTGCTGAGCCTTTCTGACATGGTTGTTGGATGTGTTCCTCCCATGGTCAGATGTGAGTGTTGGGCATGCCTTTTTGACATAGTTGTTGGATGTAATCCTCCCATGGTTAGATGTAAGTGTTGGGTGGGCCTTTCTAACATGGTTGTTGGATGTGTTCTTCCCATGGTCATATATAAGTGCTGAAGAAGATGAATACCTACATGGAGGCTAGGCCTACAACCAACATGGAAAATGGTTGGCTCTGTAGAACTTCATATGACGAGTAGAATTGAGAGATGGCACCAATTGATCGAGATAGTGGAAGCAATGATGATGATCCAGTGATGATCTAGCTTTGATGATGATCCAACTTTGATGATGATCGAGTGATGATCCAATTTTGATGATGATCCAGTGGTGATCCAACGTTGATGATTATCCGGACTTGATCCAGAGAAGAAGACTTGTGCTGATGTATTGTGTTAAGAGAATACCTTCCTAGTTAAGAGGGAGTGTTGATGTATTCCTATCTTCGGAATGTATTCACTTGTATATCTTATGTATTGTACCCCGATGTTCCTATCGAGAGAATCATTTGTATTTCATTACCTCGATGTTTCTATCGGGAGAGTCATTAATATAATAAATTCATGTAAAGTCAATGAGGTTAACCCTCCATTGTAAGTCGGGGCAATAGTCCCCACAATTGAGTTCAGGTTAGCCCTCCTTGTTGATCGGAGGGCAAAGTCCCCACAATTGTGGGGCACTAGGGTTATTAGACACTCCTAGAGATGTCAGCCCTAGTAAGTAATTGTCAAGTTGGAAAATAGTATAAATAGAGAGTGAGGCTCTCTATTTGTCACACACACTCACTCAACTGGGGCACATGAGTAAGAGAAGAAGTGCTCTCTCAAGTGCGAGAGAGAACAACTCTTGGAGATCATCTTACTGTCTTTGGGTTTTACTACTGCCATTGGTGCTCATTCTATCTCTGAGGAAGTTGCGGGATTTTCTCCTTTATGGTTTCCCCGAGGAAAATCTTTATGTCTCTTGTCTCTTGTGATTATTGTTGTGCATGTCATTCTCTCAGATAGGATTCTAAGATCATATTGCTTAAATGATAAAAATCTAACACATGTCTCCACTTGTACAAAGCCTGCATAACCAAAAAAATAAAGTCTATCATCACTTGATTGCTAACTGAAAGTTGTTTAAACGATTAATCTATCTAACAAGTTTCAAAAGTAAAAGGGAAGACTATATTCTATAAGGACTATCTTCTAAAAGGAACAAATGTCATAACTTGAGAGAGAGAGACGGTTATAGTGTTGTAGGTTTAGGTTAGACACGTACAATAGCCAACAAGATATCTCGGTCTCCAAGAGTGAAGACCCCTCAGCCTTAGAGGCTGCAAGTAGGACAAGGTTTACATGACTAAGCTAGGAAGAGCCACCACAATCGACAATCAACCCTAGAGGAAACCAAATTTTTTATAGATTTTTTAAAATTTGGTAGCATAGGAACAACTATTTCGATTTTTGTCAATAAAGAAACCACATAATGCTTATTACACTTACTAAGCATATGATAAAATTTTGTACAAAATGCAGCACGAAATGTGTATTACACTAAAAATTTTGTAGCAGAGGAACCACTGTTTTGATTTCTGTCAATAAAGAAACCACATAATGTTTTCAGTGTTTGTTGTTTTCAGTTTTTATGTTTTTTTCACGAAAGCATTGATAAAATACCTGCAATAATGCAGAATGCATAACAAGAATGCAGTAAAACTTAAGTTACACCTCACGCAATTCACCTCAATATATCCCTACAGCTTAGCTTCAGCTTTTGTGGTGTTGAATACCAGAATCAAAGCAACTAAATGCTAACATGTGCAAAAAGAAAATGATGCCCTTTCCCGGTAAAACTATTCGCAGGAGATAAAATGTGAAAAGTATGCTAGGGGTCCCATTTGTTTTTTATTTTTTAATTTCATTTTTTAAGTTTATTTTTGGAAAATTTAATTTAGTGTTTTTTTGGTATAAATAGCAAAAACACCCGAGTTTTCTCCTACGATTTTCAATGAAAAGGGGAAGGACCCTAGTACTCGGAGTCATGTAGGTAGACCAAAGGAATGAAGGAGGGAACGAAATAAATGTATCAAGGTCCCATGCCAATAAGTAAGGATACCATAAGGATAAGATAAGTGTACTAATTAATTAGTCTATTTCCATAGACTCTCTTATGATTACACCCAAGATATCTTCTCTTTTATCTGCTATTTGTAACTACTGGTCGCATCATGATATGAATCATTATTGTTTCTTTCCTTACTAAGAGATCTATCATATGCATTCAAACAATTATTTCAGCTTGTTTTTTTCTTGGTTGGATTTATGATCTCTCTTCTCATGGTGATCATATGAGCTAAAATTTCAATGGTGGTATGCCTTACAAGTCTACTTTCTTAATTAGCATATCAATTAGGTAATTACCTGGGATATTAGAATAATGAGAAAATATATACGGTGTTACATTTAATCTATATGCTCTCCATAATTAAGTTTGACATGAAATATTCATTAATACATTGGTTAAGGTCCTACCTGGAGAAAACCTACAATAATCTATACAATCCTTTTCAATATTGAGAATTTTTATCATTAGTACCTCTTCCAACCGTATACAATTCTTATAAAGATAAAAGGAATTTGAACCATTAACCTATGTTTTTTAGACCAATATTATACCATTGCAACTTATATTCTCCTAATGAAAACATGATAACTTGCTTGATGGACCATATGAATATGATGTGACCCCCATCTCCTTATAAGTATAGTTTTTAACCTACAATGTCAACCCTCCATCTCTTTATATTAATTATTAAACAAATTATAGGTATATATCTAGTATTGCACGTGTTAATGATGGAAATGACACCTTTCTAATTCCTATAACACGTGTTATATGAATTAGTGAACCATGACAATCTTGTAGCTAGAACAGAGAAAAAGATGGCTATATAGATCCAAAATTTCATCTAATCTATCCTCAAGTATTCCCTTAACCATCGTCCCAAACTGAAAATGTTTGACACCAAATGAAGTAACATATACTACCTTGAATAATGGACATTGCAAAGGAGGCAAAGTTGTCATTTATCTTGCACTAGTGGAGCATATGAAGGAAAATGGTTGTGATCAACCAAATACTCTTACTTACAATCCTTTTATGAATGGATTTCACAAGGAAAATGACTTGATACAAATAACGAGGTTGAGTGGGTATACCATGAGATTGACCATGCATGTATATTAGCCTATTGTGCCGGTGGATGCCATGAAGTTAAATAATATTGTAATAACCATGGCTTATAATAATGCATTGATTGTGAGGTTTATTTGTAGAAGGATGGGGGCTGTGAGTTTCTTTCAATGGATTCAAGTGCAATAGTAATCAATTTTATCTTACCACCTAAGGGATGCCATCTTCATTTGAGGTTAGATGTTGAGGTTACAATATCCAAACATAGTATTATTTCTATTTGGAATCTACTGCATTTATACCTAGGTCATGGATTTACCGATTACTTTATCAAATTACTTATATATCATTCAAGGTCCCATGTCAATAAGTAAGGATACCATAAGGATAAGATAATTGTACTAATTAATTAGTCTATTTCCATAGACTCTCTTATGATTATACACAAGATATTTCTTTTTTATTTGCTATTTGTAACTACTGGCCACATCATGATATGAATCATTATTGTTTCTTGCCTTACTAAGAGATCTATCATATGCATTCAAACAATTATTTCAGCTTGTTTTTTTCTTGGTTGGATTTATGACCTCTCTTCTCATGGAGATCATATGAGCTAAAATTTCATTGGTGGCATGCCTTAAAAATCTACTTTCTTAATTGCCATATCAATTAGGTAATTACATGTGATATTAGAATAATGAGAAGAAATATACAGTGTTACATTTAATCTATATGCTCTCCATAATTAAGTTTGACATGAAATATTCATTAATACATTGGTTAAGGTCCTACCTGGAGAAAACCTACAAGAATCTATACAATCCTTTTAAATGTTGAGAGTTTTTATCATTAGTACATCTTCCAACCATATGCAATTCTTATAAAGATAAAATGAATTTGAACCATTCAACCTATGTTTTTTAGACTAGTATTATACCATTGAAACTTATATTCTCCTAATGAAAATTTGATAACTTGCTTGATGGACCATATGAATATGATGTGACCCCCATCTCCTTATAAGTATAGTTTTAAACCCACAATGTCAACCCTCCATATCTTTTTATTAATTATCAAACAAATTATAGGTATATACCTAGTACTGTAGGTGTTAATGATGGAAAGGACACCTTTGTAATTCCTACAACACTTTTTATATGAATTAGTGAACCATGACAATCTTGTAGCTAGAACAGAGAAAACGATGGCTATATACATCCAAAATTTCACCTAATCTATCCTAAAGTATTCCCTTAACCATCATCCCTAACTGAAAATGATTGATACCAAATGAGGTAACATATACTACCTTGAATAATGGACATGGAAAAGGAGGTAAAGTTGTCATTTATCTTGCACTAGTGGAGCATATGAAGGAAAATGGTTGTGATCAACCAAATATTCATACTTAGAATCCTTTGATGAATCGATTTCATAAGGAAAATGACTTGATACAAATAAAGAGGTTGAGAGGGAATACCATGAAATCGACCATGCATGTATATTAGCCTATTGTGCCAGTGGATGACATGAAGTTAAATAATATTGTAAAATCCATGGCTTATAATGCATTGATTCTGAGGTTTATTTGTAGAAGGATGGGGGCATCGAGTTTCTTTCAATAGATTCAAGTGCACTAATCAATTTTAGCATACCACCTCAGGGATGTCATTTTCATCTGAGGTTAGATGTTGAGGTTACAATATCCAAACATAGTATTATTTCTAGTCGGTATCTACTACATTTATACCTAGGTGGATTTACCGGTTACTTGATCAAATTACTTATATATCATTCAAGGTCCCCTGTCAATAAGTAAGGATACCATTTGGATACGATAATTGTACTAATTAATTAGTCTATCTCCATAGACTCTCTTATGATTATACACAAGATATTTTCTCTTTTACGTGCTATTTGTAACTACTAGCATGATATGGCTCATTATTGCTTCTTGCCTTACTAATAGATCTACCATATGCATTCAGACAATTATTTCTTGTTTTTTTCTTGCTTGGTTTTATGATCTCTCTTCTTATGGAAATCATATGAGCTAACATTTCAATGGTGGTATACCTTACAAATCTACTTTCTTAATTGACATATCAATTAGGTAATTACCTGGGATATTAGAATAATGAGAAGAGATATACAATGTTACACTTAATCTATATGCTCTCTATAATTAAGTTTGAAATGAAATATTCGTTAATACATTGGTTAAGGTCCTATCTGGAGAAAACCTGCAAGAACCTATACAATCATTTTAAATGTTGAGAATTTTTATCATTAGTACCTCTTCCAGCCATATGCAATTCTTATAAAGATAAAAGGAATTTGAACCATTAAGCTATGTTTTTTAGACCAGTATTGTACCATTGAAACTTATATTCTCCTAATGAAAATCTGATAACTTGTTTGATGGACCATATGAATATGATGTGACCCCCATCTTCTAATAAGTATAGTTTTTAACCTACAATGTCAACCCTCCATCTCTTTATATTAATTATCAAACAAATTATAGGTATATACCTAGTATTATAGGTGTTAATGATGTAAAGGACGCCTTTCTAAGTCCTACAACACTTGTAATATGAATTAGTGAACCATGACAATCTTGTAGCTAGAATAGAGAAAAAGATGGCTATATAGATCCAAAATTTCATCTAATCTATCCTTAAGTATTCCCTTAACCATCATCCCTAACTGAAAATGATTGAGATGAAATGGGGTAACATATACTACCTTGAATACTGGACATTGCAAAGGAGGCAAAGTCGTCATTTATCTTGCACTAGTGGAGCATATGAAGGAAAATGGTTATGATCAACCAAATATTCATACTTACAATCCTTTGATGAATCGATTTCACAAGGAAAATAACTTTATACAAATAAGCAGGTTGAGAGGGAATACCATGAAATCGAACATGCGTGTATATTAGCCTATTGTGCCAGTGAATGATATGGAGTTAAATAATATTGTAATAACCATGGCTTATAATACATTGATTGTGAGGTTTATTTGTAGAAGGATGGGGGCAGTGAGTTTCTTTCAATAGATTCAAGTGCACTAGTAATAAATTTTAACTTACCGCCTAAGGGATGCCATTTTCATCTGAGGTTAGTTGTTGAGGTTACAATATCCAAACATAGTATTATTTCTAGTTGGTATCTACTGCATTTATACCTAGGTGGATTTACCGGTTACTTGATCAAATTACTTATATATCATTCAAGGTCCCATGTCAATAAGTAAGGATATCATAAGGATAAGATAATTGTACTAATTAATTAGTCTTTTGCATAGACTCTCTTGTGATTATACACAAGATATTTTCTCTTTTATGTGCTATTTGTTGTTGAATTATTATAACTTCGAAGAATATTCTAAATATATATCTTAAGTGGTCCCCGATGCTCCTATCGGGAGAATCACTTGTATTTCTTTGTACCCCAATGTTCCTATCAGGAGAATTACTAAAAATCATGAAGAAGTCCCCTCCGTTGTAAGTCGGGTCATTAGTACCCTAGTTGTGGTTACTCTAGCCTACATAACTGAGTTAGGATTACTCGAGCCTACTATATAACTGAGTCAAATATTAAGTGAACGAAAGAATATAAATAGAGGAAGGAGCTCCTCATTTGAGACACACACACTCACTTGTGTAGCGCATAAGAGAGAGAGAGAAAGAGCTGTAGCTGGAGAAAGAAGAGGATCAGTCTTTTGGGTTTTCCCTTTTTATCTTTTGGGGTATCTATATTGAGGAAGCTTTTGCTGGGTTTTTCCCATTAGGGTTTTCCTAGGATAAATTTTTGTATTCTTTTTGTGTGGTTGTGCTTGTCTATCTTTCAATGATCTTTTGGATTATGTTTATGTTGTTATGATGTTAAATGTTTTAAGATATGATATAACCATTAAAAATTCAACATGGTATCAGAGTCACCTTGAAAGAAGTCATTGTGCAACCGAAACAGTGCTACAACTACAACTATGGAAGATTAAGGTTTCATGCTTGAAAACCCTAAAATACTAAAACTTGTAGTTTTGGTAGATTCACTATATCTCGAGATTGGAGAAGGCTCTAGAGCCGAAACTTTCACAGGCTGAAGATAAATTCCTGATGTACACTGTGTAAAAGTTTCAGCCTCAGATTTGCTATATTCTAGGAGATATGATTCCTCCAAGTTAGGGTTCCAGCCTCTCTCAGGATTCAGCCTTAAACAGGTTACCTAAGGATAATTGCTATATCTCGGGCTAAGAAGGTCCAACTGAAATTTCGCAAGATTTTCTAGAAAGGGAATGGACTGTACTATATGTGGTAAAAATTTCAGACCTCGAAGATGAAACAGTGACACGTGGCAGTCCATACAAGTTTTCTCTTCTGAATAGTCCTGAAATAAGACACCTTGGTAAAACGCGTATAAGTCCCAACTGGTGAAATCAATTCTGCTCAAAGCCATGGTGTTGGATAGAGGAGGCTACCTCAGTAAGAAATTTTAGACACAGAGAAGCAGTATTTTCAAAGATACCACAGAAATAATATCAGGCATTCTGTAGAAGAAACTGAAGAAAACTAGGACATAAGGTATTTTGCAATTCTGATCACAGTTTTGGGAAAATGAATATGCTGCTCAGCTCGGCTTCAGGAGGCTCATCTTTCTATCCAATCAAATCTGAAAGATTCCATGTTTTGAAAATTAGGGTTTCTCTGAGAAACCCTAGATCAGCCAGATCTGGAACCAGGACGATCATCTCAAACTGGTAAGATCTAATATTTTTCCATTTACATTTGAGGTTCTCATTTCAAAATGACATAGCACCTAAGCTTGATGACAATCTTGGTGAAGCTGAAAACTTCCAAGCTTGGAAGCATAGGATTTCAATGGTTCTTGAAGAAAATGAATTGGACACCTACATAAGTGGAGAGGTTCCAGTTCCAAAGGGAAATGAGGCTAAAGCCTTACACAAGAAGAAACTCGACTCATAATAAGAGAAGAGAAGATGGGAGCAATTGAAGATCAAGCACTCACTATTCAAAGAAGATCCCTCAAGCGATGAGGAATATGAAGAACTCAATTTTTGAAGAACCTCTTATCCATCTTAGCATTTGGATAAGAAATGATGATGTCATGAATGAAAAAGATGATGAAGCAGAAGGATCAAGGAGTCTACCCATGAAACGAATAAAATATAAGTATTCAATTGTCATTTCATGATATTGTTTTATATTCAGTTGATGTGTTATGCATGATAGAATGTTTGCATTAATGATAGTATACTACTAATATGCATGTGATGGGTAAGTAGCTCATGGTGCTATACAACTCTCCATTGCTATTTATCTAGAATGAAACCTCCTTGCTGACATATTGGATTAGTGCACAATCTCAATGATGTCATCTAGAAAGTTTCTGTGAGATATGGATGAATGTTGTATTGGCTAAACAGTTGAATGATGTTTTGTTATGCATATGTTCTATGAAATTGTTCTAACCATGCAACTGGTGCATTTGACTTATAGGAAAGGTCATGTACAACCGCCTACAAGAAAAGAAGGATGAGACTTGTTCCGAAGAAGAAGTGATGACAATTCAAGATTCACTCCAATAAACATGAATCTGAAGCTCCCAGGGTCAGAGACACCGTGACGGAAGAAAAAGATTTAGAGAGTGGTAGATCCACCTCAAAAGATGAAGACCACAATGGGTACGAGATATAACTCAAGATGAAGAAAAGAATGGCAAGACTTCCAAACCAAAGTAAGAGGCCTCAGACACACTCTAGTTGTGTAACACGGTTGGGTGACATCATTGACGCTAACCTTTCTAGCTATGAAAGAAGCTAGGATCAAAGAGTAATAGCTGATCATGGGGAATGATGTGTACGATATGGTTTCGAGATCTAAAGGGAAGTCCGTAATATCTTCCATATGGATCTACCAGAACAAGTGTACAAAGCAAGGTTCGTGGTTTGCCTCAGAAAGAATAGACTATGACATGGCATGCTCTATTGACCATACCCAGTAGAAGTATATATCAAGCAGAGAACCACCTATACAGAATGAAGAGGGAAGATGATGCTCCGCTTCAGGGGGAGTGATACAGAATATCTCTGAGTTCGACATGGTTCAACATGATGGACAACTTCCTGATGGATCAAGACTTTACCAAGAGTAAAGTGGGTTCCAACCTTCAAGGTTGAATGCAGAAGACTAGGATATGTTGATGACCTGAGAAGACGAACTCATGGAACATGCTATGATGAAAGAATACTAGAATGATGTTCGGGATATAGTACTCAAACCAGAAAGTAAGAATGTGGTATCTTCCAAATGGATTTGCAAGATAAAATATGTTGTTGATAGAAGTAAGGAAAGACATATGGCTAGAGGTTTCTCTCATAAAGATGGAATTAATTTTGAAGAGACACTTGCTCCAGGAAGCAAGGTACACTTCCTTCAGAACTATCATGGTACTTGCTTCCATGATGAAGTGGGATATACACTAGATGGACGTAAAGACAAGCCTTCCTTAATGGTATGATTGAGGAAGAGTTTTACATCGAATAGTCACAAGGATTTGAAGTTGAAGACAGACGAACTCACGTATGCAAGTTGAAGAAGGCCCTGTATGGCCTGAAGCAAGATCCTAGAGCTTGGTAGGGAAGGATAGATAGTTTCCTAACGAGCTTGGGCTTTACCAAGAATAAAGCTAGCCCTAACCTTTACTTCAAGGTTATAGAAGATGAACTTGGCATACTATTACTGTATGTGGATGATCTATTTTTTTTTTTTTTTTTTGGTAGGGAATGAGAAACAAATTGTAGAATGCAAGAAGAAGCTCTCTGAAGAATTTGAGATGAAAGACCTTGGTCTAATGCATTATTTCCTAAATATGGAAGTATGGAAGAACTCAGAAGGAAGCTTTCTCAATTGGGGAAAGTATGCAGTGGAAATTTTGAAAAGATTTGATATGTTGGAATGTAAATCCATGGCCACACCCTTGGGTTCCAACCTGAAGTTGTTAGCTGATGACTCGTCAGAGTTAGTGGATGTGACTCAATATAGACAAATTATTGGGTCGTTGATGTATCTAACAAATACTAGACCATGCATTTATTTTTTTGTGAACACCTTATCTAGTGCAACCTAGATGTGTTCACCTAATAGATGCAAAACATGTGATTAGATATCTGAAAGGGACTATAGACTTTGGTCTATAATATGATGGAAACCATGATTACAGATTGTATGGCTATACAGATGTAGATTGGGCTAGAAGTGTCTCAGACAGGAAAAGCACTTCAGGTGGATGCTTTTGTCTGGGGTCTGCTATGATTTCATGGTTTAGCAGGAAACAGTCCAGTATTGCTCTTAGCACGATGGAAGCTGAATACATAACAGCTTTCTTTGCTAGTTGTGAATCCATATGGCTTTGTAAGCTGATGTCAAGTCTCTTTGATATGGAGATGGATACTACTGAGATTCTATGTGATAACCAGAGTTGTATAAAGATGATAGAGAACCCAGTGCTCCATCAAAGCACATAGAAATCCGACATTTCTACATACGAGATAAGATACAGATGATGATCTTTCAGTATTCCCCTACTAAAGATATAGTTGATGTTTCGGCATTTACATACTGTAGATGCAGATGATG
The DNA here is from genome assembly GCA_001517045.1 of Pseudotsuga menziesii. Lineage (NCBI taxonomy): Eukaryota > Viridiplantae > Streptophyta > Pinopsida > Pinales > Pinaceae > Pseudotsuga > Pseudotsuga menziesii. The sequence goes on from LPNX011121981.1 coordinate 319,448, forward strand.
GTGATTTAGTATTTCTATACTAAAGATACAGATGATGATGCTTTCAGTATTACTATACTGAAGATATAGATGATGATGCTTTCAATATTCACATACTGGAAATACAGATGTTGATAGTCCATAATTCACATACTAGAGATGTAGATGATGATAGTTCAGTATTCACATACTGAAGATATAGATGATGATGGTTCACATGATGATGTTACAAGATGATGATTCAACACTGATGTGTTGACGAAGCCTCTGTCTCGGGTAAATTTTGAGCACTTTTGAGACAAGCTTGTTGTTGTTCTGAAAGGCCTTCCTCGAAAGGGGGAGCAGTGATGTTGCAGTGGGAGTGTATCATCCCTGGACATTTGTCCTAAAGTGATCCGTAGACTTTTGTCTCTGAGAATGAAGAGGGATTGTATCATCCTGGGACATCTGTCCATAACGGATCTGGTGGCTTCGGTCCTCGAGAATGTGGTGGGATTGTATCATCCTTGAAATTCGGTTTAGAATGGATCTGGTGGCTTCAGTCCTTGAGAATGTGGTGGGATTGTATCATCACTGAACCTTGGTTCAGAACGGATCCGGTGACTTCAGTCCTTGAGAATGTGGTGGGATTGTATCATCCCTAAACTTCGGTTTAGAATGGATCCGGTGGCTTTGGTCCTTGAGAATGTGGTAGGATAGTATCATCCTTGAACTTTAGTTTAGAACGAATACGGTGACATCGGTACTCGAGAACATGGTAGGATTGTATCATCCTTGAACTTCGGTTCAGAACGAATCCGGTGACTTCGGTACTCGAGAACGTGGTAGGATTGTATCATCCTTGAACTTTTGTTCAGAATGGATCCGGTGACTTCGGTACTCGAGAACGTGGTAGGATTGCATCATCCTTGGACTTAGTCCTAAAGTGATAGGGAGTGATTATCCTGTAATTGAATCCGATAACTTCGGTTGTCGAGAATGTGGTGGGATTGCATCATACTTGGACTTTAAGTCCAAAAGTGATTCGAAGGATTTTGTCTTTGTACAGTGGATTGCAGGTTGTTGCTGCTGATGATGATGTTACTGATCGAAAGATCAGAATGTGATGATGATGATGTTACTGATCAAAATATCAGAATGTGATGATGATGATGTTGCTAATCGAAAGAGCAAAGTATGATGATGATGATGATTGCTGATCGAAATATTAGAATGTGTTGATGATGATGTTGCTGATCGAAAGTTCAGAATATGATGATGATGATGATGCTGATCAAACGTTCAGAGTATGATGATGACGATGATGTTGTTTGATCGAAATATCAAAGTATTGATGATGATGTTGCTGACGATGATGATGTTGCTGATCAAGAGATCAAAATGTTGATGATGATGTTGCTGACGATGATGATGTTGCTGATTAAGAGATCAAAGTATTGCTGATGATGTCGCTCAAAATATTGTTGATGATGATGATTCCTGATTGAAAAGATTAAATGTCGATGATGATGTTGTCGATCCAGCGGTCAAAGTGTTGTTGCTGCTGAAGATTGAATATGAAGACTATATGTCTAAGATGATGAAAAGCTTCCAATGATTTATAGATGTATCACCCTGATGATGATATTGATGATGCCCTCTCTCTCTCCTACTATTGTTGTTGTTGATGTTGTTGTAGAATACCCTTCTTGTTAAGGGGGAGTGTTGAATTATTGTAACTTCGAAGAATATTCTAAATATATATTTTTAGTGGTCCCCGATGCTCCTATCGAGAGAATCACTTGTATTTATTTGTACCCCGATGTTCCTATTAGGATAATTACTAAAAGTCATGAGGAATTCTCCTCCGTTGTAAGTCAGGTCATTAGTACCCCAGTTGTGGTTACTTGAGCCTACATAACCGAGTTAGGATTACTCGAGCCTACATAACTGAGTCAAATATTAAGTGAACGAAATAATATAAATAGAGGGAGGCGCTCCTCATTTGAGACACACACACTCACTTGTGTAGCGCATAAGAGAGAGAGAGAGAAAGAGCTGTAGCTGGAGAAAGAGGAGGATCAGTCTTTTGGGTTTTCCCTTTTTATCTTTTGGGGTATCTATATTGAGGAAGCTTTTGCTGGGTTTTTTCCATTAGGGTTTTCCCAGGATAAATCTTTGTATTCTTTTTGTGTGGTTGCGCTTGTCTATCTTTCAATGATCTTTTGGCTTATGGTTATGCTGTTATGATGCTAAATGTTTTAAGATCTGATATAACCATTAAAAATTCAACATTTGTAACTACTAGCATGCTATGACTCATTATTGTTTCTTGCCTTACTAACAGATCTATCATATGCATTCAAACAATTATTTCTTGTTTTTTTCTTGCTTGGTTTTATGATCTCTCTTCTTATGGAAATCATATGAGCTAACATTTCAATGGTGGTAGGCCTTACAAATCTACTTTCTTGATTGACATATCAATTAAGTAATTACCTGAGATATTAGAATAACGAGAAGAGATATACGGTGTTACATTCAATCTATATGCTCTCCATAATTAAGTTTGACATGAAATATTCATTAATACATTGGTGAAGGTCCTACCTGGAGATAACCTACAAGGACCTATACAATCCTTTTAAATGTTGAGAATTTTTATCATTAGTATTATACCATTGAAACTTATATTCTCCTAATGAAAATCTGATAACTTACTTGATGGACCATATGAATATGATGTGACCACCATCTCCTTATAAGTATAGTTTTTAATCTACAATGTCAACCCTCCATCTCTTTATATTAATTATCAAACAAATTATAGGTATATACCTAGTATTGTAGGTGTTAATGATGGAAAGGACACCTTTCTAATTCCTAAAACACTTGTTACATGAATTAGTGAACCATGACAATCTTGTAGCTAGAACAGAGGAAAAGATGGCTATACAGATCCAAAATTTTATCTAATATATCGTTAAGTATTCCCTTAACCATCATCCCCAATTGAAAATGATTGACACCAAATGAGGTAACATATACTACCTTGAATAATGGACATTGCAAAGGAGGCAAAGTTGTCATTTATCTTGCACTAGTGGAGCATATGAAGGAAAATGGTTGTGATCAACCAAATATTCATACTTACAATCCTTTGATGAATGGATTTCACAAGGGAAATGACTTGATACAAATAAGGAGGTTGAGAGGGAATACCATGAAATCGACCATGCATGTATATTAGCCTATTGTGTCGGTGGATGACATGAAATTAAATAATATTGTAATAACCATGGCTTATAATGCATTGATTGTGAGGTTTATTTGTAGAAGGATGAGGGCAGTGAGTTTCTTTCAATGGATTCAAGTGCACTAGTAATAAATTTTAGATTACTACCTAAGGGATGCCATTTTCATTTGAGGTTAGATGTTGAGGTTACAATATCCAAACATAGTATTATTTCTAGTTGGTATCTACTGCATTTATACCTAGGTGGATTTACCGGTTACTTGATCAAATTAATTATATACCATTCAAGGTCCCATGTCAATAAGGATACTGTTTGTGCCAGAAATTGTTCCTAAGGCTAGGGGAACAAGCCAACACAATCTCAAGAGAAAATCTCAATTCAAACTCGGGTTTAGGGTTTTGTTTATGTGTTTTTGGTT
>LPNX011121997.1:16794-42109 GCA_001517045.1 Pseudotsuga menziesii
AAAAGTATAGGAATCAACCAATGGTGTGGGCGTGAAATCTCCTCCCCTCAATTTGAATCACCTCCTGAATGGTGTTGTCTCGCTCCAAGTGTTCCAATGCCCTGTCGAAATCGCGTTCCTGCTTGTGAAAATGGGCCGCAGACTGTGTATTTTTTTTTTATAATTTGCAAATCGTGCGCGTGTTTTAGAACTACAAATCGCGTGCGCGTTTTAGAACTACAAATCGTGTGCGCGTTTTGTAGTTCTATAATGCGTACGCGATTTTGCTTCCTATCCTACATGTTCCATGACGTGTCAGGCTGTGGTTGAACCATACCAAGTGCTATGTCAGGCTCGGGTTGATGTATTTTTTGGTAGCATGATGTTTTTTTTGAAAACTAGGATTGCATCTTAAAGGTCCCTCATCTTCTTGCACTAACCCTTATCCATTAGCCATGCATTGTTTATATTTATCCATATATCATCTAGCTACCATAAAATCAATCTAGAGAGTATACTTGTCTCATCCTTGTAAGTAGATAAAAAATCATAGGCATAAGTCCACCCCAAATCTGAAATAAAAAAGTTTATAAACTTAATAAGATATTGAAATTGTGAGTATCACATTTTAAAATAATTGTGATACTTTACATTTTAATATTAATGAAAATTATATTTTTTTCTAGATTAAATTGTAATTAAGGTAGTATTTGGTTAGTTGTATGGAATTATAGTTATATGTGATTCAAAATTATAAGATTGTATTGGAGGTACTTTCCTCATTAATTATAAGATTGTATTGGAGGTACCTTCCTCATTAATGGCAAGGGATTTTAGTTTTTTAGAATATTAATGTAAGGAAACATTTTAGTGGTCCAAATACATCTTACATGAGGCACTATTTTTATGGAAAATTACTTTCATCTTGTACATATGTAAGAAAACATGTTAACAACCCAAGCTTAGAATCATGTGAAGAGTGACAATGTATCCCTTATATTTAATGGGGCCTGGTTTGTCTTGAATAATTGGATGAGTTGATGAGTTAATGATAGGATAATGATCATCATCAAAATAAACTAAGACCAACATTAATACTTAATTACATATTTAGAATGAGATAGGAACTTAGGAAGGTTAATATTTCAAGAAATATTTAAAAAAAGCTCTTTAATGTGGGTTTATACAAAGCATTCTATAATAAAATCATTTTCATCTTCAACAATAACAAATTCTTTCATCCCACAATGTTTAAGAAATTGTCACTTGTTTCACTATGGAGCTTGCTAGAGTTTGTTTTTTATTTTAGCAATGTTTATTTTATTCTCTATGCAAATTAAAACATAGAGATACTTTTGATGTTTTAAGTTAAGGTTTACTGCCTCCTTTTAATACCTTGATTTTCTCTTATCCACAATTTCTCATTAGTTTTAGAAGTAATCATATGTTTTTAATATTATCATTATTCTACAATGTTATCAACTACCCATTTGTTTAGCCAAGACACCTCGGTTGTTTTTTAGCAAGTTTAGGAAGCCTCATGTCTCTTATGTTATTTATCTTATTCAAGTACACTAGGTAACTAATTATAACCATGTTTTATACAATGTTTATTCATACACACCAATAATAACTATTATTAAATATCCTTACAATAAATTAAGTATAAACTCTAAAATATTTAAATTATAACACCTAAAAACATTTTAAATACTGAAAAAAAATTACAAATCAACCAAAATAAATAGACCTACTACAAACATACACTCTTAACACCACTTGCTTGTATTGTTCACTATTTTATTTTCGATTTAAAATCGTAGAGCCAATTAAACGAGATTGCAATAATCAAGTAAGAGTTAAAATGCTCCGAAACGATTTAGAAAATGATGGAATTGTGAGCTAAATTGACTCACGAGAGAGACATTTCGTTGGGCTAGATTTATCCGGATCATAATTCCAATACAATCTTGATTTTTTTTCAAATGGATATTGTTCACCAATTAGTATTTTTTAGTTGTGTAATATTATTAAATTCGTATATGTTTTATAATGATTTATTTTATTTTGTTAAACAATAAATTAGTACTATTACAAATAGAGTAGCCGTTGAAAACCACTTAGTTTTGTGGAAATGACTAACTATTAAATAAAGACTAAACATTAAATTAATTATCATACTAGTATAATTATATATTTATGGTATAACATGAACATTAAACTAATTAATAAAAATATAAAACAAATACTATTTAAAAGAAAAAATCTATATGAAAAAAAAATAAAACTAAAATTGAACAAGCTTAGTTAAATCTTAATCAAGATGCATTTAAGCATAACAAGGTATGACAACCATGAAATGAATCTCTAGTGTACACTTCTTACACCTATGTTAATCTTGTTGATAAGTTCAAGAAAGTCCAAATTCTCACGTATTAAGACACACATAATTAAATTGACCAACATACACTATCTAAAAACCCATAATCCAGATCCAAATTGTCGTCACATTTTAGTTAATGTTTAATGGATAGTGATTAAATTTTCAACAACTTGCATCCTTACCCTCCCATCAATTTCCAAGCAAACCAATATTTCAATTAAGCAAGAACTGTAATTCTCCAAGTACAAACCATTATACAATAAATGATTAGGAAAAAAATAAAAATCTTAAAACATATTGTAAATGACAAACCACTATCCTTACAAACAAAGTTGTTGCCTACACCTATCAACTTTCGAAGACCGATTTACCTTATGACTATACTAGTAACAAAACTAAAATTTAATCATAACTATCAAAATTCAATCATAACAAAAGTATCTGTGTGGCTACATTAAATAATCATAATAACACAAGTAACTTTGTGGCTATATTAAATAATCAAACATACAAATAAGACAAGCAACCATGTGGTATAAGAACAAACATCCAAAGTCTTCGTACGGAATTTAGATTCCAAAAGCGTCCAGTTGCACGCCTACAACCTTCGTTGGCCACAGAAGTCATAACTAGGTATCTATGGCGGTTGGATATGGAGATGGATTGAAAGCGAGAAGTTGGAAAGTGACATGCATAAAGTTTTTCAATATTAAAACCAATATTAAAACCGATTTTAACTATGGTGAAAGTTTAAAAAATGGAGATTTTGTCTGTTTGGCGAGTTTTTAATTGTAATTTGGTCTGTTTTTTTATCGGAATTTGAGGAAGACGGAATCGAAATCGTTGAACGTTTAGTCAACGCTTTCTAAACTTTGATTGACTTTCTAGCTAACCTCGTAGACAGAGTTTTAGTCAATATTGAACCGCAACGACTAAAATTACCATGTGAAGAACTCGTCATTAGACAGAGTTTTGGCTTTGGTGAAGTGTAGAATCAATTAAATGGCATGGCATACATTGGCGCATGTTCCAAAATGGGACCCATCCTCCATCCATATCGCTTTTGAACCTAAAGTTCGAACTATTTCAGAGCACATTGCTTGTGTTCGGTCCATGTAGAGAAATTATAGTGACGCAAAAATTATTTTATTCATGTAAAAGAGGTAGACAAAACATCATATTACTTTATGTTTTCAGTTTAGATGGAATACCAATCTGTTACAGTGACGAAAACTCGGTTAATAAAAACATACAGAGATACCCATTATCAACTCACTTACAACTCTAAGGTTGATGGGATCAATTTGTCCATTTTACAATATAATCAAATAAGCCATTATAATGACTTTGTACATCAATTTGATAATTTGACAATGAAGAAGAAATATATAAATATTAGACTTATAGCTGAAGGAACTAAGTCTTAGGAACCGCATCTGCTAAAGTGGCTAGTGGTCTTGCCGTCTCTTGATTGGTATCAGAGCCAGGTTACATTTGTATCATCTCCTGCTACTTGTAAGTTTCAGAAGCTCTTTTAATCAAATTTCAAGTCTTATATTCTGAAAATCTTTCTGTGCTTTAATAATCTCAGAACAGAGTTCATTTCAATATGCAAAAGCATCCCCGTGGAATAGTTGATATCCTCTGTTTCGGAGTTTTGGTAGCTATAGTGGTTGGTTTCAGGCGCCGTAAGTCCACTAGTGTTGTCTCTCAGTAGACCTGTAGTATATCTTAAAGCCCAAGACTATTCCTTTACTCTTTGATTCTGGTAAGTGGTCCATGGATCCTTCAATGGACTCTATAGGGCTGACATCTCTATATTGCCAATCTGCAAATAAGACTATGGTTTCTCTAGCTGAAGGGACATTATTCTTTTAAGCTTCTAAAGTTTCATCTTCCATAATAACTATTGATGGTACAATACCTTCTCTTCACTGTAAATTTCCTAAGATCCTATCCTGTGTGGTTTATAAAATGAAATGGTGGCAGTATAAATCCAACACACAAATTAAAATCATTTCTTTAGACATAACCTTCAATAACGAGAAAGAACCCATTCATATCAAGCTAATTGATAAAGAACAAATAGACTGGAAAAAATACAAAGGTTATAAATACACGCATATGGGTGCTGTCAAATTAGGACTCCACCCATTAGTACGACCCTATATGAATGTTTCTTCTTTGTGTTGTGTTTTGGATACCTGTCACTTAGATTTTGTTGATGCTTTAATTTTAGGTTTTGAAGCCCCCTTGCACAATAACCCGTTTTTTGGTTCTATCTTTCCTAAATATTCTATCAGCCTAGATGACCCTTACATCTATGATCTACTCAAAGCCTATGTTTATCCTCTAGGTTTTAAGATGGATACTGGCTCCAAAATCATTCAGCTTAAACCTCTAGTGGTCATCTGCTTTGGAAGCGATTCCCTTCCTCCTCTTACTCGTAAAGTTCAAGAAATTTTGCGCTTGCTCAACATGGTGGAAATTGATAAGTCTAAAAATTCCACCCCTATCACATTGGATTGGACTGGCATCCGTTATCCAAAGCAATGGGAGGTAAGATACAAAGAGTTAAAAGACTTTGACAAAAATAAGAACCAACAACTCTCTATTCTGAAACCCTTTGTCTTTGACATATTTTCAAACACTTTCAAATTTCCTGAAGGGTTTCCTTCTCCTTAGTTTGCTCCAGCTCTTGTAAAATATTCCTTTGTGAATAATACTTCTGAAAAATTAGCCTTGTTTGAACCTTGTTCTTCTTCCCAACTTTTCTTTTTAGGTGTTCATAACAATGAGCATAAAGGTCAGCATGCAAACTTCCCTACCTGCAGAAAAGCACTTGAGAGATTAAAACTTAGAAACAAAGAAGTAAGCTTACATACATGATGTCTCTCCCTAGAAATGGCCTAGTTTTCACCTCCACAAGCCCATAAGGTGACACCTCATTCCACCCAAGAAGAAATATTAATGACACTCCATTGCGACAATTTTTTGGTGATGGTCTTTCTAAAAGAGAGTTCATGCCACATAGATCGTCAACTCCACACAAAACTGTCTTGAATGAAATAAAGTTGCTTCATTACAGTAATTATTAGGAGTAGTTGACTGGCCAAAATATCGATGATATAGTCTCTGATATTATGATTCTAAGACAAAAATAACAGACTGAGAAAGAACACATTTCCTTGCTAGAAGCTAAAATTGATCACTTGCTTGCATGCCAAGAAGAAGTAAAAACTGCAATTATCTTAGCAAGTGAAAAGTTAGACAAAAGGTTGGTTGTCTTAGGAAAACTAATGGATAGAACCGAGAATGTGAGTAATAAAAAGAATCATGTAAGCCGAACTGGATTTGAACTTGTAGCTAAAGGTCATAAATCCAGACATGCAAGAAGATACTCATTTGGAATGATGAGTATTCAAGAAGATGACCAAAGGCCAGAATTCCTTTTTGGTCAAGAAATGGAAGACCAAGCATAACTCAACGAGTTAAAAGATATGGTCTCCCAATTTAAATGAATTCCAAATGCTCTTTGAGATAAATATTTATTGGCATTCAGAATCCCTAAAAGAGAGGATGTTGGATCTTCAAACCCAACTAATGAAGGGCATAATCATCCTCAGATAACAGGTCCCCCTCCTCCTTTTGATATAGAAATGTCAGAACTTACTCACACTTGTCCTTCATCACTTCCTCATTCTCTTAGTTTCAGAACAAATGGGTTGAACAATATGATCTCCCAAATTCTTGATAAACATGTGTTGAACATACAATGCCAATCTCGCGCCCAAATCCGAACAACTATCCAGCTTCTGTCAAATTGGGTATTATACAAAAGAACACACGACAACATAATAAGTGGCCAACAACTAGCACTCTAGGTGGTTGCAGGATTTTCAGGGTTAGCTTCAGAATGGTGGAGCTGGATTCCCCAAGAATCCAGAGAGGAAATGTTAAATGCAGGAGATGTCGACTAACAAATTCTTACTGCCCTCAGTAAAGAATTCTATGATAGTGATGAAAATCAAGATTATGAACATCTTGCATCTTTATTTATGTCAGCCATAAACGGTGACCTAAATAAAAGTGAAGAATATTTTTGTTATATTGAAAAACTGTTAATTTCTTCTCGCAGTGTTGATAAGCTTGCATATCTGAAGCATTATTTAAGAATTTTTCTTGGACATGTTCTTGATTCTATTGAACAACATCTTAAATATAAAAACATCATTTTGTCGAATCTTTGTCTTGCTCAATTGCATGGATTCATGATGGAAACTTGGAAATAACATTACGTGGAGAAAAGAGTAGATAAATATTTTAAGTGGCACTCTTCAATGTTTTCCCATGGTTTTTGCAAAGATGTTGCAAAAATGCCAGATTCGGGATGTGGTACCCACAATAGAGGACACTTTGGGCGTGATTCATGTAGTTATAAAAAGAAGAAGCACCCCAAGTACTCTAGTGCACCTAGGTTTCATCCAGATGAAGGTTATAAGCACAAAAAAGACAAAATATTCTAGAAGAAAGCCTATTTTATGAAAAGATATGAACCTACACACAAAAAAAAATGTTTTATTTGTGGTAAAAAGGGTCACTGGGCTAACAAATTCCCAAATAAGAAGAAAAATCCAAGACTTGCTGCCATGTTCTTCGAAGAACTAGATCCATCTTGGTGGGATCTAGCCTGGTGTACAACAAGAAATTACGCTGAAGGTGAAATTGTCTTCTTACCAGAACAAGCTGATTCGTCCGATTCTGACCTTGTTTTAGATAAATTTTCCCCCAAATCATCCAAATCTTCTTCTTTCGTTTTTTATGAAGAAGCAACTTTAGGAGGATGTTCTTTTGGTCCTCCTAATTTTAGCTTTTATATGTTCTCTTCTAACCCGCCTATGGTCTCTTCAGAATTTAGGATTGCTGAAATTAATAAAGAATTGTTTGAGATCCCCGGGTTCATCAATATATAAAAAATAAGATCTAAAAGATGAAAAGAGAAATATTTTAACAAAAATAAAAGCAAAAGAGAAATTCTTAGAAGTGAGAGAGAAATCTGTCTCTCCAAAAATTAGCAAGAATCCAACATTCTATCAGCCTACAGATTTATACAAAGGCTATCCTGATCATCGTGAGGATAGACAAAATTTCAAAAAAGATAAAGAGAATCTGGTTAGACTACAAATCAAAGATAAGCATAATTCTTTAGAGAAGTTGGTAAAAGAAATAGAGGAAATCAAAAGAATGCTTGAAATAACAATCATGGAAAGAGACCTGACCTCTGATGAAGAAATGTGCAGAGCCTATCCAGAAGCACTACAGTCACCAAAAGTTGTTGAAAGCCCAAAACATTCTCAACACACCAGCGATTCAGAAGTAGAAGACTACCATAATGAAGAACTATCACTAGGCTCTCTAGGGCTATTCGCTGGTCCTAAATATTTCATTAAAATAAAGTTTTGTCCATCTAAATTCAAATCTTATGAGCTTGATTGTATGATACATACAGGTTTCCAAATGAAGTTGGAAAAAGGAAATGATATACCATCTTTTTACTGGGAAAAAACAAACGAACATGGTGTAGCCATTGAAGGAACTCTTGTACAACTCAGAGGAAGAGTTCCATATTTTACAATAAGCATTGGAGGAATGAAAGAAGTTTTGCACCTCAAAAGATTAAATGATCTTAGGGAATATTGTATAATAGGTTCACATTTCTTACATAAAGTCAGCCCCTTCATAGTTGATGAGGCTATCATGGTTTTTAACTACATAATAAATGGCAGAAGAGTTTCCACCCCTTTATACTATTTTGCTTCATTCAAATGTAAGAATCTTGTTCCTCAATCTGACCCCCCTCCCAGTCTTGCAAAAATGTTTAAGATGGAAAGATGCATTGCCTATGCAAAAATGCATAAAGAAACAACCCTCTCTAAAATTACCTCTAATTTAGAGAAAGATTGCACCTCCGACTCATCACATGCATTTTGGATTAGTGAAAAGTACTTCGTGTCTTTACCTTTTAACCTCTTGGAAAAACCAAAAGCTCAAAAATCCTATTCTTTCCTCATGTCTCCTTCAGAAAGAGAATTATGTGCAAATGAAATTAAAGAACTATTAGACAAAGGTCTCGTAGAACCCTTGTATACCCCGATTTTGACCCCAGGGTATTTTGATTATACATGATGTAAATATTGTATGGAAACGTGGAAAGGAGATCAAGGCCAAGGCCCTACCATTGATTGATGTTTTGTGGATAGGTGATCAAGGCTGACACCTATGGTTTTGGTGCTAAATCAAGAACAAAGCATTTTGTATATCATGTAATTACACAATTTAATAAAATACCACAACTAGCTATGGGGCTGCAACATGAAAGAGATGGGGCCAGGATTCCACAAGGGATAAGGATGGGGAGTTAGTCAAACCCCCTAAGCCAATAGGGTGAGACCAGGTGTCAATGGGGAAACCCGTGTAGCTCAGCTATCTCTTTTTCCTGTGTCCTCAATGTAATGCCCCAGTTTTGACCCCGTTGCATTAGATGTATATATTGTAATGATCGTGGTGTGGAGCTCAAGGCCAAGGCCCCACCATTGATCAGTGATGATATGTTCGGATTTAAATTTGTCACCGATGGTATATCAGGGCATGCGGCATAAATTATGTTTGTCCTCATGTAAATATGCATCTATAATTAATTAAATGGACCCGACCAGCTACGATCACGGCAACTAAAATGAGAAAGGGGCATGATTTTCACAAGGATAAGGATGTGGGGGAATTTGTCAAACCTTGGCCAATGGGGTAAAAATCCATGTGTCTTCTTTCCTTGCCTTACCCAACCACTTTCATTGAAGAATGGCTGCTGGTGGTTGAGGTAGTTAATTTTTTTGGGAATGGGGTGGCAAGAATGTTAGTCCTCACCCACACGCACACTCCACCAGCAAGGAACAAACTCACGCCTTCCCTCCACTGCGCATTACCTTCACGATTGTTTTTCTTCCTCACGGTCTTCTCACATCCACGCACAGGCTTACCTGGTCTCACTCACACAGACATTCACTCTCTCCACGACAGTGCTGAAACGCTGGTGCACTCCAATCGGCGTCCTCTTTGTTGTTGTTCATCCACACACAAGCTGGGAGCTATTCGTCCTCATGCAGGGACCGTTGTCTGCTCATTACCCTCACGCGTAATAGTCTACCCATTTCACGCTCAGTTCGGAAGTCGGTATTTTCTCTTCCTCTGCGTGGTTTATGAATGTATTACCGGTGACTTTGTTACCCAAGGGCGAGCTGTTGTTTTCCCCTATTGTGAGCTGTGCTCACTGATAAGCTTCGGGGCTGTGGTCTTCCCCATGCTGTGAACTTGGTTGCCTTTCCATCCTCGGACGGTGTAAGTTCATTGGTGACTTCATTGTTTAGATTGGGTCGTTAATTTTCCCCACATTGTTGGCTGTGGTTGTCGTGGTCTTCTTTACATTTTGGAGACTGTTGTAATTTCGCTTGAGAGTCATTTTGGCCATGATAGGGCCAAGAATGACTCAGGGATTGGCTTCTCTGTCTTAAGCTGTATCAGCTGAGTGATTGCATACGTGCAATGGTTGGTCTTCGGACTGTGTAAGGAGCAGGGATGGGGGCTTAGTTTGCTTGATAAACCTGGTGGCTGGAAACCACACAGACAGAGCTAGAGGGATGGTCTTCTTCTCCATCACCCCTGAATAGCATTGGAAGGGAATGCAGGGCCTGAGGGACTGTGTAGCAGAGAAGGGACTGATTCCTTGTGTTGGGTGTGGGTGGGTGTCTTAGAGGTCAGGCTAGTTCTGGTGTAGGTGTTCTTGGCTCTCTAATGAGCTCACCAGCTTAGCATTAAGACTTTCCCAACTCCTTGATGGCCTGATAAACCCAACTATGTTGGCTTGGCTGTGTGTTTGTATATCCTTAGCTATGTGTCAGCCTGCTAGTTCCCTTATTCCTTGGAGAATCATGCCCAGCTCGAGGGTGGCAGCGCTGCTGAGAGATTAAGGAGCACGCTGGCCTATGGTTGGGTGGAACGTTGCAGCGACGTAGTTGGTTGCGGAACGAGTTCATCATAATATAAGTGATTTTGTCCATTTTTACTTCTGCAACTATATTTTTGGTTAATGATAATGTTGAACATGTTGAATGAATGTTTGAATGAATGCACGTTAATTCCGCTGTGTGAGATACATACTTGTAGCTGTGTATGCTGAATGATTGCATCTATGCATGATAAATATTCATGTGTGCATATTCTAGTTCAAAGAATTTGTTTAATCATTCTATATTAGCAAAATATGTGAATTCACATGTTCATGGGGCTCTTAGCTCGAGTGGTTAAAGCCATGGATCGCGTCCTCTTCGTCGGTCGGAGGCACGGGGACGTGACACTCAATCATCAATTTATTCCAAAAGTTGGTTGATGGAGTTAATGCCTTAGGTAGAGCAAGGAATGTCATTCTGATTATGTGTCTGAGCAAAACACCACGTCTACAACCTAGGTGGCCGTTTTCTTGCTTCTGCAGCAAGTAACCACATGGGAACTCGTGCTCATTCCCTCATCCCAGATTCGCGTTGAACATTGTATTCGTTTCGGTTGTTCGTGAAGCCTACGGGAGGGGGGAGTCATGTTTATGTTCATGGTTGTTCATATTGATCATTCATCCCATCCATATGGTTATTTTTCCATCACTCCCCATGTCATTTTCTTATGTTCAATCGCGCTATGCATTCATCCAGTTTGCAAAACCGTGTTTGGTTCTGGGTTGTTCACCTGTTGCTTACCATCCTCAGTTGCCTAGAGGCTCAGCGGTCCCATTTATTTTGCTTAACAAATGAGCAGTGGAGATCACTCAATTTTATGAGAAAGAGTGGTCATCCATGGTTTTCCCTAGTTTTTTTGTGTAATGGTCTCCTCTATCATAGAGTGAGTGGAAGCATGTTTTCCTGTGTTGCACCCCCTTGTTTGGGTCTTTACTATATGAACGACTTAGGAGTGGAAGAGATGTAGAATGTGCTTGATAAAACTAGTGTGGATCCTCACTATAAGATAAGAGTGGATGGTGAATATGCTCTGCACATCCTGAAGAGAACTGGAAGGGAGGTATAACCCAAGGGACTGTGGAGCAGAGAAGGGGACATTTCCTTGTGTTGGGTGTGTAGGAAACATGAATTCTAGGATAGATAGATCTTGTGAAGGTGTCCTTTGCTCTATGGATGAGCTCAATCTCTTAGCAATTCTTTGTGTCTACTGCTTTAGAATATTGATAAACCCAACTTGAAGGATGACTTGGATAGTAGCTTGATAAACCCATCTATTGGCTTGGCGGTGTCTTCTTGTGTTTGGAATTGTGAGTAACCCTTGGTTGGACAACCTAATAAAACCAACTTGAATGATGGCTTGGCTAGTAGCCTGATAAACCCATATGTTGGCTTAGTTGTCCCTTAGACTAATTAGTGGCTTGGATGTGAATGGTCTAATAAACCCAACAGTGCTTGGCTTGTAAGCCTGCATCCTAATAAACCCAACCTAATGCTGGATTGGCTGGACTGTCTGATAATCTGAACTGGTAGATGGATTGGCTATGTGGTCTGTGAACCCATCTGTTAGCTTGACTGTGTGTTATGAGTTCTGGCTATGTGTAAGTTTGTGTTCCCTAGTTCCTTATAGAAATCATGCCCAGCTTGAGGATGGAAGTGGTGTTGAGATATTAATGAATACACTGGCCTACGGTTGGGTGGAACGTTGCAGCGACATAGCTAGTTGTGAGACAGTTTAATCATTAAGATAAGTATCTATGTTATGCTTGTTTATGTCATGTATTTTCTTATGAGTTATTATGATCCTATTGAATGATTAATGATGGTTAAGTAGTATTTTACTTATGTTATGTTTTCCTGCATCTTACTTTTGTACATGCCTTGTGTTTTTGCTTTGCATTTTCCTAAGTTCATGGAGGTTGAAAGTCTATTACAGGGACAAAAATGAATCTAAGGTAAGAATCATTGAGTTCCTTCCCCTTGGAATCCACCTGTGGAAATTGGATGGAGGAAACCAGAAGGGGAAGAGTTGAACATGACAAAATTGTTTTTTTTATGCACCTCGAGATCCTCCTGCGGAAGGAGGAGAATGGGAGGCAGGAAGGGAAGTTGAAAACAAAAGAAGAAAGTATATTTTCTGATTTCCAAAGTCCAAGGTTGGAAGGAGGACGTTGGAAGCGCAAAATATCTTTAAGGAAAAAGATAACTTTCCTATTTCCAGAGTCTGAGGTCAGAAATGCGAATGAGGCGTTAAATGTTCCATCGCACATTAGGTTTCTGATTTTCAAGTTCCAAAGTGTGGAAGAAGGAGAGAGGAAGTGTGGAAGGAAGAAGGATGAAGAGAGGTTAAGTATTTCCCATCGAAATTCACGTTTCTGATTCCTGACTTTCGAGGTCACAAGGGAGAAAAAGTGGAAGTGTGAAACACGGACTGCGGAAAGACAAGTCCAGTGCAAAAATGATCATTTTGGTCACATAAAGGATTTGTCTAGGGTAGAATGACTATTTAAGCGGTTTTTAAGCCTAAGAATGAAGGTTAAAGTGTGCGTTAGCATCCATACCCTATGTTTCGAAGGAAAAAAAAGGTTTTTGAAGTAAAATTTTAAATTATCCGCATTATACGGTATGGGGATGTCACAACCCTCTAATATGCCTTGGGCATGCTGAAAATTTGTTTTCAATCAACACCCTGAAATAAAAAGAGGAAAACCCAGGATGGTTGTAAATTTTAAACCCACGAACAAAGTCCTTAAACTAGTCCAATACCATCTCCCTGATAAATCTAGTCTTTTGTGAAGAATATCAGGATGTACCATTTTCAGTAAGTTTGATACGAAGTCTGGTTTTTACTAGATTGGAATTGAAGAAAACTATAGGTTTAAAACTACCTTTGTTGTTCCTCGTGAACCATATGAGTGGAAAGTTCTTCCTTTTGGCATCAACAATGCACCATCAGAATTCCCGAAAAGAATGGAAGACATGTTCAGAGAAAATAAATGGGCATTAGTGTATATAGATGATATTCTTATTTGTTCAATAAATTTCCAGGAATATTTAAAACATCTTCTGATGACATTCTTATTTGGTTCTGTCAAAATACAAAATGGAAATTGGCAAAAAAGAAATTGAATTTTTGGGGTATAAAATAAATAAAGGCTAGGTAATTCTTCAAGAACATGTGTTGAAGGTTTTTTCTCACTTCCCTAATCATATATTAGAAAAGGTTCAATTGCATAGATTTTTGGGAATTTTGAATTATATGAGGCCATTCTACAAAGGGAAAGCAGATGACATTCATATATTGCGGCAATGACTGAAGAAAAATCCCCCAAATTGGAATACAAATATGACGAATGCAGTAAGGAAAATCAAGGAAAAAGTTAAACAACTTCCTCCTCTCTCACTCTTGCAAGGTTCTAGTCAAATGGTGATTGAAAGAGATGCCTGAATTAAATATTTGGGAGGTATCCTTATAGAAAAACATGGAGAGAAAGAAGAAATATGCAGCTATGCTTCAAGAGTATTCAAGAATGCATAAATTAATTAGCCGTTAAGCAACAAAGAAATCCTTCTAGTCAAAAATATTGTAAACCATTTTAATATTTATTTTAAGCCAATCAAATTTATTGTTAGAACATATTTGAAAATAACGCTGGGATATTTAAAAACAAAAAATCAATAGAGGAAATTTCAACTCAAAATGGATCTTTTAACTCTAATTCAAATTCCATGTCATCATATGTTAGCCAATGAAATTGCTTTAAATTTGATATACCGTATAGGTCTTAAAAATATTTTTAATAGAAATTTGGAGATAGGTATCATAAAAAAACTACTTTTTTGTTTTTATTTTCGACATATCTCCCTGTATTTTTACTCATATTTTTATCAGGAGAGCTCGTTGGATGTAGAATTTAAATACGCATGCAACAATATCTCCCGATAAAAAAATGAGTAAAACCATAGAGAGATATGTTGAAATTACAAACAAAAAAGTAGTTTTTTTCTTTTCTTCCTCCAAAATTAATAAATATTATTTTATTATTTTAATTATTATTTTATTAATTTTTTTAGGAGGCCCATTTTGAGTTGAAATTTCCTCGAATGCTAATGGTTGGAAATAGTTCTAGGATTTTAAAATGGTTTCTTTGGTTGCAAAATTTTGATTTTGAGATTGTATATAAACATGGCTATTTAAATTGTGTTGCTGACATGTTAACCAGAGAATAAGTACAGGAAAAACAATCCTCAACGTATTCAACTATGGAGCATCTAGCTCTTCAAATAAAAAATCCAAGTTTCGGATCTTTAAAGATCCCTTGTCATATGAAGAAAGAGAATATGTTTTGAATTGCGCTAATAATAAAGAAGCAGAAAAATAATTGGCACTTTCTTTTATTTAACAAATAAATATCTCTCCTATGAAAATTTAGATCTTGGAGATATGGGAAAAACAAGCCTTCAAAGGATTGGAAAATGCCATTTACCAACTACAACAACTCAATCACGTTTGGATCGAAACAACCCATACAGATGGTAGCGAATTGTTTTATGTAGTCCTTGGTCTAGGATTCCTAACTTGGAATAACTACAACCTCATTTTGCAGTTCTGCTGAGAACAAGGAGAGATAAAAATCTATGGAGATCCTTCTACATTGGTGCAACAACAATGGTCAGGATAGAAAATATTCGGTTCAATGATGAGCCAATTTCATTTTACACCTCCAAGAAGACATGATCGTGGAACACCAAAACCACATGTGGTTTAAATTTAAGTTGTGAAATTTGGGAGGAACATACTCTCCTTTTGAACCCCCTATTTATAGTTAGCAGAAATACAGAAGAATGGACAAAAATGGCTGCCTATTGGAAAATTTTATTCATACAAAGAGGATCCCTTTAAAATTTAAGGTTGAATACATTTTCCAAGGATAATTTTGTTGTGTTTCTAATGAAACTATGTTCGAATCTGATGTAGAACAATGTTTTTCCAACTGCTTATTTCCGGATACCAAATTTGGGTTGGACAACGATTATGATAGATTTGTTGTTGTACATGTGGGAAAAACCCATGTATTTGTAATCATGACAATGAATAATAGAAAGTGTCGTCGGCTGCTAACAGTAGCTCCACTTTGTAAAAAGTCTAGTCTATTGTCATTCTATAGATTCCTTCACATGGATTTGGTGAATTACCCAACAAGAGGTGTGACTTGATCCTCTGCCATGGGATATGAATCCAGTCTTTTTACCTTTAGGTGTGAGTTTTGGGTACCGATTAACCGAGTTATTTTGTATAAATAAGTTGCTCCTCTCCTCATTTGACACCGAGTTTTTTTTAGTCAAGTAAGATTTCTTCATATTCTTTGTGTGTCGAGCATTGTGCTTGATTTCCCTTTGTGCCTTGAGCGATCAACTGGGATTAAAAGAATTGATCTCATTTGTAATGAGTCTATAAAACCAATAGCATATGCTCTCCCTTTGCACTTAGTGTGATCATCTGGGATCAAAATCTCTGGCTAGTATAACTTTTCTCTTGTGATGATCTTCACCCTATGAAGACAGATAAGATTTTCTTGAGTCTGTATTTAGAGTTATGATTGAGAGTCAGAGAATCCTGAAATTAAGCTTTGACAGAGCTGATGTCTGAAATATCAATACCCCCGATTTCCCATATATGAATCAACTAAGTCTTAGGAACCGCATATGCTAAAGTCATGAGTGGTCTTGGGATCTCCTGATTATTGTTATTTAGGTTATGAATTGGAAACTTTTACCAATGTTCATTTCGGCGCTGAAAATAGTGCCGGATATAACCCCTAGTAAAACGTTGGATTCAATTTCAAACATTTTTCATCTAAAAAATGTCATATTTTGTGCTTGGGCTCGCCCCTAAGTTATCCTCTAAAATGACACCACAAATAACACCTAAGATCACTTACAATTTTGCATCCATTTTGACATCTAGTTTTGCTCCTAGTCGTGCTCCCTTTTTTGCTTCTAATATTGCGGCTAGTCTTAGTTCCTTTTTTTCTTCTTTTACTATCGCTTCTAGTGGTGCTTCCATTTTTGCTTCAGATAATGCATAAAAAATAACTTATTTTTGGCTTCCTAAATGATGCCAAGTTTTTCTTCCATTATGATGTTCCTTGTTGCTCCCATTTTTGTTTCTATCTTTGCTTCTAGTTTTGATTCCATTTTTTCTTCTAGATTTTCTTTTGGTTTTGTTTCAAATTTCCATATGATTTTGCTTGATACTTGACTGATTTAGATTCTATTTTTTCTTCTACTTTTACTTCTTGATTTGCTTCAGTTTTTGTTTCTAATTTTGCTTCCATTTTTTCTATCACTTTTGCTTCTATTTTTGCATCAAGTCTTTCCTATGATTTTGATTTGATGTTTACATCTTTTGTTGCTTCTAATATGGCTTCTATTATGATGTATTTTGTTGCTTCTAAAATTGCTCTTTTTGGTCGCCCAAATGTTGTATTTTCATCCTATATTCCCTTCACTATTCCTCACACTCATCCCTATTCATCACTCCATTAACCATTCCCTATGCTATTTTTCATAAATAAATATGGGTTACCTTGTTATTTTCCAAATTAGTTTATTTTTAAGTATTTTAAGAGAATTTATGATTAAATATTAGCAAAATTAACATATTTTCATTATATCTCAAAGTTGGATGATTTTTATGATGTTTACATGCATATTTGAAGATTTTAACCAAGTAAAAAATCACCATCTAGCGTCAAATTCGAATTTCATCTTCAAACTTTGAAGATTTGAAGAAGATTTGGGGTAATTATTCAAAGAGAAGATCATGGAGATAGAATATGTTATCCAATACTTTATGGAGGATTTGAAGGGATAGCTTGAGAGAAAAGTGGAGATGTAATTATGAGTTGTTTATCTTGTTATTCAAAACATTAATGTATAAATAAGAGGGTTCTCTCCTCATTTAGGGAGGAGGCCTCTTTAGTGGTGTGGAAGTAGAGAAATAATTTATGTAATGTCGTTTGAGAGTTAGTAATGGATATTATGATTTTGTAATAGGATTGATGTTTTAGAATATTTTGATTTCTCCATAATAGATTTTTCATTTTGAATTGTTAACAGATTTCATGTTTTCTTAGTTAATTTCATTTTATGCAACTTTATGCTCTCCTATATTGAAATTTACTTTCATGCAATTTTCTTCTTTCGTAAACTAGGTTCAAATCGAGTCGCATGTGTTTTCTTATATTTAGTTGCATGATTTCTTACATGATTTTAATCACATGTTTTCTTAGATTTAAGTCACATGTGTGTTTCCTTTTCAAGCATTAGAATATGTAGCGTCACTCTGATCCTGCATATATTTTTCTTGTGCCTCTAAGTTTACGATTTTCCTATATTGTTAATTTATGTCGAAATTACTATCATTCATTTTGATCGAAAACTTCCATTATTAATTCTTTGTTTTCTATCCAAAATGCTTCTAGTTTTTCATCTTGCGTAGCACTACATTTTCCTTCTGAGATTGCTTTTGGTTTCTATCTAGTTTGGATTCCATCGTTTGTTCTTCTTTTGCTTCCAACAACGTTTCTTGTTTTCCTTCGACTTGTTAATTTGATATTTTTTATCTCAATTTTATTAGTTAAATATATCATTCCTTTTAAATAAATTATATGTTAAAGTAAATCTTATTGCATTTAAAATATTTTATATGATAACATTTATAAACAATTTTTAGGGAAACAAACACCCTTACAAATTAACAATTTCATTATACTTATCAAATCTCCATCAAAATAACATATACAACAACTAATATGTGTAAAAAACAAGATAATTATTATAATATGATAATCATTTATAATTAAAACATTTGAGTCAAACTCTATAATTTAATTAAATTTGTTAATTATAAATATTCATCCAAAAATTCTCAACCACTTCCTATATATATATATTGGCAAGTCAATACTAATAAGATCATCATCATATATTACTAAAACAAGTGAAAGTAAAATATGCCAGTACACCAATAGGATGTCAAAATTATACATGTCCAACAATCAACACAAGTCAAAATGATACATGCCTAAATGACATAAGTTAAAATGATCAATGATGTAACTCAAATTGATACATCTCAAAATTGTACAAGTCCAAATGATAAAAGTCAAAATCATACATGTGAAAATGATACAACTCAATAATATCAACAATGATCCATATGCAATCTATATGATTACATATTTCACTACCTGCTACCAACAACTGCCTCATTACCATCATCACCATTGTGATCATCATCATTCTGATCATCATCATTGTGATCATCGTCAACATCATCATTATCATCCACCTCTGTATCTCCTATATCGTCCTCATCAACATCATATCCTACTTCTATGCTAGACCCAACATAATCTAGAGCTATATAATCATCTCAATTAACAAGATCTTCTGAAAGGACCATATTCTTCTAAATAAATATTAAAAATGAAAACTTATCATTTATTTCATGCAATAATTAAATTTTCTATTATATTTATAATATTACAACATATGAGACAAAACCATAATAAGATTACATCAATATCAAAGTGCACATACCATAATAAAACTTCAAATAAGTTATAGCTAAAATTTCATTGCAATGATGAAAAACATGCAACAATTCTATTAAATGTTAGTAAAGGTTATTAAAATAAAAAATATTATACAACTTAACTATCAACTATAAATTCTAGAAACTTGATTTTATATGTTTTTAGGCTATCTGCTAAATCTCAGTTGAAGTCATCTAAGTATACCATCTGTAATAAACCAAACAACTATTAACTTGTTTATTACTTTTAATATTTATTTATTTTGACAAATAAAGTCAAACAAATGTAATGGAATTATTATTATTGATTAATTAAATAATCGAGAGGAATAAAAAATGAAGTAGCTGTAAGAAGAGTGTCTTCTTACCCACAAGGGGAAATGACAAATCATGAAATATGCTGAATTAGAACTCAAGTGATGTGGGAGGCATCTTCCCCAAAATCAGGTGAAAACTCATTGTGGAGCATTAAAGAGAAGGAGGCTCATAAATGAACAAGTCCTAGGAAAAATACTATAAAATAGTGTGTCCATTGAATAAGCATGAGGATGGAGATGGATGGGGAAAGACTATATTGATGCAAAGAGATGACGCATTGATCAGAATTTTCCCTTGTGGTTCAGGAAACAGGATAGGCGGTTCTAGAGCAAGTAATTTTTTGATGCTCTAGAAGTTGGTTAGGAGGAACAACATCTTTAGTTCTGTTTTCCCGTCACTTGTGACAAGTTCGTTACTAAATTCATCTACTGTTTTAGTCTTGATAATTACAGTATGAAAGTAGATTATAATTATGAGTGTCACTTATAAACTGAGGTTATGCAACGTGTTAATTAATTTCTCTTTTTTTGCATTTTTTTTAGTATTCTCTCTTTATACTGTGTTGGTAGTTATTTTTCTTAATCAAAAAATTTACATTTTATAAATTATATCAATATAGTATAACGAGAGACAATGGGTGCCAACTAATTAAGATAATTAACTATCAATAAATTTATTTACTTCTTCAAGCAATTTTAATATAGTATAAGGAGAAACAATGCGTATTCTTCATACATTTAAAAACAAAACAAAATATTAAATATTAAATTACAGTACGTATCGATGTTAGAGTCAAGAGTCTTCCCACAAAGATTTCATCTTTGTATAAACAAATAAAAATCTAGGTACTAATGCAAGTCTATGTTTTCGACACACACACACACACACACACACACACACACACACACACACACACACAAACAACATATCCAAAAATACAAAAATTAACTAAGATTTAAACATAACCAAAACAAAAAAATTAAACTAAGAAATATCCGATGTAAACAATCATTTAATTCAAGATCCGAGAAATACATTTCGCAGTAAATTGAGACTCTATTCAAGATCGATTATATCTAGAGATGTAGGAATCGACTATCAGCCCAAATCAGATCGATATCCAATATAAATTAACATAAAAGCAAAAGGAAAAATATGTATAATCCACAATGGATGTGTGTGAATCGTTCAAAACTAACCTACAGTCTAAATTACCAAATCACAGTCTATTCAACAAATTTAAATTGAGTTCCAAATCAAGTTATAGACCCAACATCTGTTAATAATCAAACTTATCTTAACATTGATAGAGGCTGTAAATACCTATAATAACCCCAAAAATTGTAAAAATTTAAAAATTTTCATTTGACATAAAATGTCAATTGTCACCACTAAAATACCTTTAACTATTAGCATATAATAAAATAATTCGAAAGAGAAACATAGATTACTTCTTTACAAGAATTTGTATTATCTAAAGGCTTGTCTTTAAAAACTATGTTAGTACTGTTTCAACTCAGCAGTTGCAATTTTCCATAAAGTAGAAAAGAACTTGTAATTTACTGATGCTAGAAAATACTGTTGATTTATTTTGTGAAGTAGAGAAAGTTTCTTATGTAAGGTCAGGGCTTACTTAGCTTTAAGCTAACACAGTTAGACTAATGGTTCCTTACAGGTTTAGCATGTAAGCGTCTGTTCCAGTAAAATTAATGCTTATATCAAGTCAAGAAGATATTTCCCTAGCATGCTTATGATGCTAGACTTAAAATGTTTTAACTGCAGCTTGTCTCTATAAGAGGTATTGTTGGTCTCAATTTCTTTTGTTATCAAAACTCCGTAATGATGTTTAAACAAACTACATAAGCATGGGTTAAATTGCATGATCAATTTCTATTAGATGTCCTCAAAGAATTGGATGCTTATAATTAAAATTCTAATGAACACTTGTAATCTTGTTTACAGTAATGTAATTTCAAGTTTAAATAGAAAGAATATAGTTCACATTTTGATGATTAAATCACTCAATATTGTTTGGTGTTTATCGCAATTACCTTCATTATAGGGTTCTATAAACAACAATCTCTCAATGGATAACCAAAATACTTTTACTTTTATCTATAAATTCATTATTAAGTTTCCCGAAATTTACTGATATTTCTTATATCGTTTTGGTTCTCAGCTAACCAAACACTCTTTCAATTTTAACAACGCCAAAGGCTAAGTCCAAGAATCACTAGCTCTCCTTCTTATGATGGTTAAAAGTTAAAATATGTCTTTCTCACAACTTCCATCAAACCTAGTTAATAAACATAACTATTTTATCTTGATATATTATCAAAGAATGTTAGATTTTTAACATTAAGCTAGCATTATATTAGGATCTTTAATTGAGAGAATAACAAGCATATTAATCAAACACAAGAGACAATGAACATAGTGTTTTTCCTCGGGGAAACCATAAATGGAGAAAACCCTGCAACTTCCTCAGAGATAGAATCAACACCAAAAGTAAAACCCAAAACAGTAAGATGATCTCCTGATAGCAGTAACCTCTTTCTTCCTAGCCCCGGTGTCTTCTTCTTCTTCAACTATGCACTACAACTGAGTGTTAGTGAGTGTGTGATAAATAGAGAGGTTAGCTCTCTATTTATACTAATTCTTGACTTGACTAAACCCTACTAGGGCCGACTTCACTAGGTGAGTCTAACAACCCTAGTGCCGTGGAACTGCGGGGAATTTAACCCTTGAACAATAGGAGGGTTACCCACATTGACTTGACATGACTTGTTTACATTATAGAAACTCCCGATAGGAACATCGGGGCATGACATGAGTCTGTTGAAATATTGTAACTTCGAAGAATATTCTTTATGTATCTTTTGTGGTCCCCGATGGTCCAACCAGGAGAACCACTTGTATTACATTGTACCCCGATGCTCCTAATCGGAAGAACTAATAAGAGTCATGAGGTAGTCCCCTCTAATTGTAAGGGTGGGTCATCAGCACCCCAGTGTGGTTACTTGAGCCTACATGTGTAACTAGAGCCTACATGAGTTAACTTAAGCCGACATGTTAATTGAGTAAACTTTAAGTAAACGGATGAATATAAATAGAGGTGTAGTGATCCTCATTTGAGACACACACACTCACTTGGAATAGCGCACTTGTGGAGGAGAGGAGTTGCCGAAGAAGGAGGAGAATATGGTTTTTGATCTCCTTGTTGGTTTTACCTTTTTCCCTTTTTGGGGCATCTATATTGAGGAAGATTTTGCTGGGTTTTTCCCTTTATGGTTTTCCCAGGATAAATTTGTGTTGTTATTGTGATACTGTTTCTTTCAGTGATCCTGCTTTATATGCTTTTATTATGAAAAATGAAATGATATACTGATGTCTTAGTTAAGCATATGAAAATTTAACATGGTATCAGAGCTAACCTGAATAGGGCAGCTTTCACAAGTTACAGAAGCTAGGGATTCTTATTTTTTGGTTCTCTCTCCACAATCAATCAGCAAAAGAAGGCTATGCTGACTCTCCTTTGAAGGGTGCATCGTTCTGTCGAAGCGGAATTTGATTCTGTGCATTTTCAATTTTTGATGAGGAAATTAGGGCTTTCTACAGAAGAGGAATTTTTGAGTGAGACCAGCATAGGATTGTTCTCCTCATCAAAACTTAAGTTTAGAGACCTGGATCAATATTTTTGGTTGGGTGAATCTTCGGGAAAGTCAAACCCTAGTTTGACCCCGAGCTAGAAAAACCCTAAATACTAAAACTGCTACGTTTTGGCACATTCGCTATATTACGATATTGACAAAGGATAAAGAGCTGAAACTTGCAGGGGCCGAATATACCATCCTGATGAACAGTGTGTCCAAAATTCATCCTTAGATTCGTTGTATTCCAGGAGATATGTTCTCTCCAAGTTAGGGTTCCAGCCTCTTCCAGAATTCATCCCTAAACAGGACACCTGGGGAGAATTGCAATATCTTGGGATACAGAGGTCCAAATGGAATTCCTGAAGATGTTCCAAAACATTCACAGAATTTAATTTTGTTGATCCGAATATCAGACTCAAAAGATGAACCAGTGACACGTGGCATTCCGTACAACTTCGCTATTCTGAACAGTCCTGTAACAGGTCACCTTGGGAAAAGGATCATAAATCCCAAATGGTGAAACCAATTCTGATGAAACATGTTTTGGTGGATCAGGGACATGCTAGGTTACCTCAGTACAAAATTTCAGACATATAGGAGCATAAATTTCATAGATATCACAGAAACAGTAACAGACATTTCTGCAGAAGAAATTGGAAAATTAGGGCTTCCTGTTTCGGGAGCTTCCCTCCACTGTTTTCAGAAATGGAGTACATTGGACAGCTCCATTTGAAGATATCTATCTGTCTATCCAATCATATCTAAAATATTCCAAGTTTTAAAATTAGGGTTTCTGTGACAAACCCTAGATCAGCCAACTCTAGAACCAGGACGGACACCTCAAATCGGTAAGAACTAATCCTTTGCTATGTTCATTTGAGGTTCTCATTTCAAAGTGATCTATCACATCAGCTTTATGATAAGATTGGTGAAGTTGAAAACTTCCAAGCCTAGAAGTATATGATCTCTCTGAAGAAAATGGATTGGAAACCTACATAAGCATAGAGGTTCCAGTTTCAGAGGGAGATGAGGCTATAAGCCTTTCACAAGAAGAACTTGGTCAAAGCCCAAAAGATTATTGATGATTCAGTCTCGAATCAACTTGTTCTACAAGTGTATTCCCTAAAGACATCGATGAGGTTTGATTCTTTGACCAAGATATTTGAAGGGAAGAACATAGATCGAAATATGACCTTAAGAAACCAGCTGAAGAAGAAGTGAAGAATGCAGAAGTGGTGATGGCCACCTTGAATGGCCTCCCAGGATCATGGAATTCATTCATTCAAGGAATGTGTTCCAGAACGATACTTTCAGCAAACTTTGGGAAGAAGAATAATCTCGTCTCTGAAGATCAAAATCTCATCTTCCAAAGAATATCCCTCAATCAATGAGGAATATGAAGATCTCAACTCTTGAAGAACTTCTTATCCACCTCAGCATTTGGATAAGAAACAATGCTATCATGAATGAAGAAGACGATAAAGTTGAAGACTCAAGAAGGAATATACCCATGAAGCAAATAAAGATAAGTATTCAATTGTCATTTCATGATATTGTTTTGTTATACATTTGACTATATTCAGTGATGTGTTATACATGATAGATTGTTTGCATTAATGATTGTATACTACTAATATGCATGTGATGGGTAAGTAGCTCATAGTGCTATACAACTCTCCATTGCTACTTATCAAACCTCTTCGCTGACATATTGGATTAGTGCACAATCTCAATAATGTCATGGTAGAGATGGAAGGCATCTAGAAAGTTTATGTGAGATATGGATGAATGTTGTATTAACTAAATAGTTACATGATGCATAAGAATTTGTCGTTATACATATGTTTTATGAAATATCTCTAACCATGAAACTGGTACATTTGAATTGTAGGAAAGGTCACGAACAACCTCCTACAAGAAAATAAGTATGAGACTTGTTCTGAAGAACAAGTGATGACAATTCAAGATTCACTCCAATAAACATGAATCTGAATCTCCCAGGGTCAGAGACACCATGACGGAAGAAAGAGCTTCAGAGAATGGTAGATCTACCTTGAAGGATGAAGACCACCATGGGTACAAGAGATAACTCAAGATGAAGAAAAGAATGCTATAAAAGAAGCTATGATCAAAGAATAATAGTTGATCATAGGGAATGATGTATATGATATGATGGAACAAGTGTACAAGAAAGGTTTGTGATTCTCCCTAGAAAGAATAGACTCTATTGACCAATATATATCAAGCATAGAACCACCTGTACAGAATGAAGAGGGAAGATGATACTCCACTTCAGGGGGAGTGACTACAGAAAATTATA